>VYZP01008249.1:11762-48405 GCA_013400635.1 Hypocryptadius cinnamomeus | reverse complement strand
CGGGCCGCGCCCTCAAAAGGGCAGGGGGCGGAGGAGCGGCGGCACTCGCACCGGGCCGCGCCCTCAAAAGGGCAGGGGGCGGAGGAGCGGCGGCACTCGCACCGGGCCGCACCGACGGCTGCTCGGGGAGCCGAACAGCGCCGAGCCGCCCGTGCTCCGCACCGTGAGCGCCACGGCCCTCCCCACGACACCAGGGCCCGAGGGCACCATGACCCTGCTCAAACTCTCCCTCATGGCCTTCAGCTTCGTCTTCTGGGCAGCGGGGCTGACCATGCTCATCATCGGCCTCTGGGCCAAGGTGTCTCTGGGCAGTTACTTGGCGCTGTCGGCCAGCGACTACCCCAGCGCCCCCGCCATCCTCTTGGCCACCGGCGTCGCTGTCATCATCTGGGGCTTCCTGGGATGCTTCGGCGCCGCTACGGAGCACCGGGGACTCCTGCGCGCCTACAGCGCCTTCCTGGCCGCCGTGCTGGCGGCCGGGCTGGCGGCCGGGCTCTCGGCGCTCCTGTACCGCCAGACGCTGGCGCAGGGCTTCCAGGAGGGGCTGCGCCGGGCGCTGCTGGCATACGGGGAGGACGACGGGGTGGCGGACGCCCTGGACGCGCTGCAGCGCGCCTTGTCGTGCTGCGGCGTGGAGAGCTACCGCGACTGGCTGGCCTCGCCCTGGGGGCTGGAGCAGAACGGCTCGGTGCCCCTCAGCTGCTGCCGGGCCCGCCGCGGCTGCCAGCGCGGCCCGCCCGACGCGCGCAGCCTGCACCGCGACGGCTGCTTCGGCAGGGTGTCCGCCTTCGTCGGCAGCAACATGTTTTATGTTGCCACCGCTGCCCTGGGGCTGGCACTGCTGCAGCTCATCGGTATTGTGCTGGCCTGCCTGCTGGCTGCCCGCCTCCCTGCCCACCTGCTGGGCACCACCACCCCTCGCTGAGTTTCCCCCCACTCCTGCCCCTTGTCTCCTCCAGTTCCCTTCTTTCCCACATAACTGAGTACATCCCACTGGGAATATCCTTCCTTCAGATTCACCATTTCCACATCCTTCTCCAGGCTCCATTCCTCTGGAGCCTGTGTTAGGTGTGCTATGAGCATCTCAAGTCCTTCAGAGGGGAAGGTGCTGGGAAGGTGTCTCCTGGCCTGGCTATGTGTCCTGCAGGGCAGCAGGTCCCCAGTGCAGCCTCCGGACCACTTCGGCAGGGAGCGGTGGCAGCGTGGACAGACATCACTCTCTGAGGCAGCAGGGATATCTGAGGCGAGGCTGACTGGTTTTCTGGGTGGTGTACACACCAAGCCACCTAAACGTGGACCAGGAAAGAGTAGAGGATCTAGGAGAGCAAGAGAAGTGTATCTTGGCATTACACCATGTGAGTTTTCTTCTGAGACTGGAAAATGATGTTACTGGAAAACTGCTGGAGTGCACGAGGGGCCGGCCTGGTCCCGGGGCACCCAGACAGCCATGCCAGCAGCTGGCACTGGGAACTGCTTGAGGGACTGTCCAGCATCGTACATCCCATTGCCACAGATATCCTACCTTCGGTGTGAGTGTATTCAAGCTGTCCAGCTGCTACGGGTGCTTTTCCTGCTGTGTGTTTTCAATGCCGATTTCTATCTAAAGGTGGAGCTGCAGCTCTAAGTGTTACTCCCTCCTTCAGAATATGCCTGTCCTCTTAGCCAGTGTGTGGCTCGTTATATATATCTTTGCAGGGCTGAAAAGACCTAAAACCTTGGTCCCTGTCGTACAACAAGATGGCAAAAGCTGTACGATCAGATCTGATGAGGGGTAGCAAGAGGAGGGAAGGGTTCATTGCCCTTCAGAAGTTTGCTTTGGACTTTTACTGTTAACATCAGGATGAATGGAACAGGCTGACTGTTTTATGGAAGGGTTTCTGAAAAACAGCCCTCAGACTCTAACATTTTTCCTCTCTCAAAGGATCTGTCTCTGAAGTGTGCCCCCACCTACATTTTTGAAGCCAGACCTGTATACAACCTGAGAGTAAATGGAGAATCTCCAAGACTTACTGTGTAGCTCTGGGCATATTCAGGTCAGACAGCAATATAAATCTAGAAGAATTCGGTTTTTTTGCAACAGATCTGAGTTTGCATTTGGAGTTTGAGGAAAAGCAAGCCATACACTTCAGAGTCCTGAACTTTCAGAGCTTAACTGCAGCTTCTTTCCACTTCCTTAAAACCTGTGAACTCTACTTTTATGTATTTCTCTACCTCGCAGCACGAAGACATGCCTACCTTAACCAGCAAACAGGGGAGGAATGATTTCAGAAAAGAATCAAAGAACCACAAAGGAACTCCAGAATGTGCATCTCTTAGGAACATGACTTGCAAAGCTGTGGAGAATGGTCAAATGAGTAAAGAAGATGACTGGTAGCTTCATGGGAGGAGTGGAGCAACTTTGGGGGAAAGGCTTTTTTTCATGTATTAGGTGGCTATTTAGCTATGATAATCATGTTCCAGGTTAACAGTGTAGTGTGAACAGTCTTTGCAGTCATTTGGGTATTCATCTGCATAGGTGGACCCTGGAAATATGTTAGGAATCTCTGTAGCCAAAACAGTGCTTTATTTTTGAGGGCAGATGTTTATTATTTTACAAAATATGTTTTTTATTTTTGCTTGTAAATATCTCTGTATATTTTTTTTAGTTATGTGATAGTGGAACTCCTGTTTTCTGGAAGTCAAGATGATGTTGTACAATTTTAACAATGGGCAAAAAGTATAGTTTGTATGGTAAACTTTATTGAGAAATAAAGTTTATCAGCTGCTAAGAGCAAAACGGGTCACTGTGTCAACTCAGAGTATTTGCATTGCTGTATGTCTACACAAGGTGCAACTAAGTGAAAGTGAAATGAAGTGTACATTGAAATGTAGAGACAGAAGCATTTTGTGGGTTTTAAAAATTATTATTCCAAAGATCCATTATAGATGCAATAAAACAGGCATTATAGACAGTGTGGGAAAGGGACATGGAATTCCACTGGGTTTATAAAAAGATCTTCTTTACTTGAGTTAATAGGCTCTGAAAATTTACAAGAATATGACATTGGTCTATTTTTACTTCACTGATGACTAAAATGATTTCTGATTTTGACCCTTGTTGCTTTATGTGACACATAGCAGTCGGTCAACATGAAGCACTCTGTTAAAACACATTCAAACATAGTGTGAATATGCACTTCAGTGAATTTGTGTTGGTTTTAAGTTGCTAAGAATATCGAAATAGGAATAAGAGCAAGTTTGAAATGTAGCAGTGTATATTTGTATGGTGATCGGGTCTGAATCCGAGGACATCAGCTGAATGTAATGAATAATTAAAAAATGTAAACCATCACTCTGCACTCTTGCCCTCACTGAAACAGGATAAACCTTGGCAATGACCACGTAAATGCTAAACATATTTATATCACCAAAGATTTAATGAACTGGCTGTGAGCGTTAATTGAATGTTTATTGCCAGTTCCTAGAATTAACAACACTAACTTTTGTAATTGTGAGAAAGAAATGTCATTCTTCTCTAATTAATTTCCAGATAAAGAGATTCCCAGTAACTGTTTCAATTGTCTGGCTTCCTTTGTGCTTAGTGACCAAATCTTACTTCAAGTGTTAAAATTTATCTGGATTCAAGGTTCATTTTGTTCTAGATGGTCAAAATGGCTGTAACTGGAAAATGTTACTGGGGACAGTACCATCTATCCCTTGATGGAATATGTGTTCGTTTTCTGTCATCCACTTTACTTTAAAGTCACTCATCAAAATAGTATATTTTAATAAAAGATCATACCATTTTTTACAAAAGGCTAATATAAATTCTAACATTACTGGCTATTCAAATCAAGGAGCAATTTGTGTTGTGGTTGTAGAAACAACAGCTCTGTTGTTTGGACATAGTGAGATTTAGGATTAACAGGGTGCTAAGATTAGACCCTTGTTATGAAACAAGAAATATTTTATAATGCTGATCTAGAATGCCAAGAATATAAATCTTTCAAACTTCAAAAGTGCTTTGATATTTCATCCGATATGAATTATTTGCTGGAGCTAAACTTCGTGTTACAGAAAAACAGAACTAAAAATGGCCTTTATAACAGATTAATTTTTAAGTAAGAACAGGTGAATTTTTAAATAAGAAATGGCTATCCTGGGGTTAGAAAACTTAAACAATTGGCCTTCCAACGTGTGCGTAGTTTACTTTGAAATGCCACTGTTTACTATGTGCAACTTGAAAAGTTAATGACAGTCACATTGTCTCCTTGAAGTTTAAGCTTTTCAGGATGGTACTGTGGAAAGACATTCAAAGAAAACTGGAGTGCAAAACAACCTAGTGGTAGAATCTCCTGTGATTCTTCTGTTTCCTTCTGTTTCAGTCTTTGTAGGGTAAGCCTTTTTACAGCAGTAGTGAAAATTTCATTGGTTATGCACACATTGTGCTCCAAAATGGTAAAAATACATATTTCTACTCAACTCTATGTGATTCAAACCCACAGATTTCACTCTGTTCAATGTGCCATTTTAGTTTGCTGAGAAATTGCTTAAAATATCACAATTTAATCCTGCTTTGTTGTGCCCTCTCCTGTTGCCATCTACTTTCTGGGCCAGTAAAATGCAAATATCAAAGGATTTAGTGTCCCATGTTATCAAAGAGAACACCATCACACATACACATTCTTCAGAAGCATATTGGTCAAATATATGGATTTGCTTGAAGAGGAGACAGAAAAAAAGAAGCAAGCTAAGGAACATATTCTGTCCTTCACATTACCTTTGATTTGGAATTAACACACAGTACTCTGTTGTAAGGAGGAAATCTTTTGTTAATGCTTTTAAATCTACAAAATAGAATTTATTAGAGCATCTTATCTGGGCTACAGAATTAAAATTGTCAAATTAAACATTATTTAAAATGCTCTAATTCTATAAAGATCTCTCTAATCTTCTTGAAATGGTTTCTGTGCAGCTTTGCTTCTCCTGTGCACTCATTCTCCTTATGTCTAGAGTCACTCTAAGGTTGGCTAAGTTTTGAGTTAAGTAGTGTTTGAAGCTTCAATCTTAGACTATTCCCATTTTATAGATGTTATCCCTAGTTTGTCATATTAGGGTACTCAGAGTAATTATGAAACATTATATATGTGTATATATATACACACACACACATATATACACATACATATATGTATATATGTATATATTATATATATGTGTATATATATGTCTATATGTCTATATGTCTATATGACTCAGATACATTATGAATATAACATTTGTATTTGTTGGTTTTGAACAGTATCTTGAGTCTTAGGCAAGACCACAACAAAATAAAGGGACGTGCAATGCTCATATTGATCAAGGCAGACAACTCTTTGGGACTGACAATTCTTGAAAGACTATCATATTCCATCCTAACACTACAACAAATAGATCAAATACTGCTTGGTAATTCATGTTTCTAGTTTTCCTAAAATAATGGTCCTACAGCTTTTCTCTGTCTTTGTTGAGATGAATCCTCTTAAGGTATCAGCACTTTAGAGCAGTGGTGTGGTCTCAAAACCTAAGAAAAGGAATCTTTCATGCTTAGTGTTAATAATTTCAGATAGCTTCACTTCTTCCAGGTCACAAAGATGGGGTGCTGAGAGTATCTCTGGTCACTTCTAGGACTGACTGGAGGGTTGGGATTGAGAATATCTTGGTTAAAATGTCAGCATCAATAACAGTAGTTCTACTGCTTTACTGCTGTTCTGAGGGCATCTTCCTGGGCTGTTTCTCTGCTTTTGGTTCCTTGACTTGGCAGACAGCACTGTAATGTGCCAAAAGCCACCTCTAGGACAAGATCCTCTTCTCAGCAGTTGTGCTGGAGTATTATGCCTTGTTCCTTGCTATAGTGTGCTGGTGTCCCAGTAATCCCAGGTACTGCCATTCTTGCCTAGAAACTCTCAGAAGAGGTAGAGGTGGAGGCATGTCAGATGCAGTAGTACCTTGAGTTTCAGTGCAGAGTTCAGGCAAAATAATCATGTAGGTAAAGCACAAATCCAACAGCTAAATATACTTATCTCATAATTTGGAAAAGGTTATTCACTGAAACTGGTAAAGAAAACATCAGAATAACTAAGGTATAAGCAGAATTGGAAACTCATTAATATTGCAAAATTTCCCACCTGTATGGCATATTCACACTTTCTTATCCATTTTGCCCTTCCACCTACCTGTCTAACTTCACTTCTTGTTCCTGGAATGTAATTATCTGTAATTATCAGTAATCTCAGTTATTAGTTTTCTGCTACCTTATAGGCTCTCTTGAACAAATTCCTTTATTTTCTAGCTTCCCACCCCAAGGTCAGGCAGTCCTTCGAAGTCTGAGCTCCTTGTTGGAGAGGTTTTTGAAAAGAAGTCTTTTTAATTGCCTGTTTTAGTAGCAGCACTTTTCTGGCACTAGTAGTTTATAATTATATGAAAAATTTGGCAGAAAGTCATAATTAAACAATCATTTCAGATGGCTATTTTTCAATTAGGTATTTGTATCTTAGCAAAGCAACACTCCCTCTCCACTCCCCTTGCATATATCATCTTTGTTGACTTGATGGTATTGTTGCTGTTGTTTTGTTAAAATTATAATATTGTGGGAAACTTAGGCAGAAGATAAACTAGTTATTTTACATGGAAATAAGTGAGTTTTGATCAGCTCTAGTGATTACATTAATAATTTAATTAATAAATTTTAGAAGGTGCCATTGAGCAAACTCATCAGAAAATAAATGTGTTATCAGATACTTAGTGGAGAAAAAATGAAGGCCTCAGAAAACAAGTCTCATGGCTTAAAAGAAGAATACAGGTAATTTTAAGTCCCCTGGTAGAGGGCATTGAGACATACACATGGTTCATACAGCTGACAAGTAGAAATGAAGATGTGAGTGCTGTTTCAAAGCCAGCTTTCTAGCATATGTTGTATATGTCATGCTTCTAGTGTGTCAGGGATGTCATCCTTTATTTCCATTCTATATGATGTTCCTTGTGTGCTTATGACATTCACATTTATTTCTTGCTAAATTTTTGCCTTAAGATACTCACCATGCTCTTTTCCTTTTGCAGGGGGCTTAGCAGTGACATTGAAGAACCATTCTGTCCCTGCTGGTGGATCCAGTAAGATTTCTCCTGTGCTTCCTACATATTTCACTCCTAAAAAAGGACATCACTATTTTTCTCTGAGCCTGCACTGTTCAATGTCTTGTTTGTTTCTAGTTTATAATACAAAACACAGATTAATCAGCTTGTCCACAGAGACTATAATAAAAAAAATTGCTTCTCCTTTAAGCATTTGTTTTTCAGAGTTTGCTCAATTGTACCATCTAAGCTTCATTAAAGTAATTCCCCTGCTGCTGCTTCCTCTCCAGCTTTTAATTATGTCATTGTAGTACAATGGTCAGGTCCTTAGTTGGTACATTTTGGGAAACTTCATTTTTTTTGTTCGTCCCTCTTGGCTTTTATAATATGATTTCTATCCTATATTTACATGTTTTCAAGGTATGCTGTTCTGCTTCAAATGAGATTTAAAAAGTATTTGATGCCCTCTTCTCCCACTCAACTGCAAGAGGATGAGAGGAAATGGCTTCAGGTTGCAGCAGGGGAGTTTTAGATTGGATATTAGGAAAAAGTTATACACCAAAAGGTGGTCGAGCATTGGAACAGGCTTACCAGGGAAGTGATTGAGTCACCATCCTTGGAGGTGTTTAATAGACATGTAGATGTGGCACTTAGGGACATGGCTTAGTGGTGGCTTTGGCAGTGCTTGGTTAATGGTTGGACTTGATGGTCTTAGGGAAGACTGTCCCATCTGCTGGCTAGCAATGGGAGCAGGCAGACCTCACAGTCTATCTCATCACAGCTCCCAAATCCCTGCTGGTTTATGCAGGGACTATGGAAGTAGTGTGGTCAGCCTGTGGTGCTGTGTTTCTGTAGTCCATGCAGTTTCCTACAGGAGGGATCAGTGCAATGTTATCTGTGCTGTGCTGGCACCGTGCTCTAGGGGCTGTTTGCTCACATGGGTGAGCACACGCTCAGGAGTAGGGAGCTAATGTGAAATGGGAATGTTACCTGAGGGTATCAATTCATCAAAGTGTAGATTCTAGAGATAAGAAAGAAACATTAAATCGTTCTCCTTGGGATTACTTTTGAAGGCTCTGAAAGTTTATTCCGTTCTCAAGTTTGCAGAAAAAGACCTGGCAGCTGTGGAGGCTGGGTCAAAAAAGAGTCAGCAGGGTGCTCTTGTGACAAAGGTAGCCTACCACATTCTGGACTGTGTTAACAGAACTGTAGCCAGCAGGATCAAAGAAAATATTAATTCTTTTTCTCTGGCACTCATGAGGTTGTGTTGGGACCAATGTGTCCAGTTTTGGACAAGATACAGTTGATAAACTGTGACTTATCTGGCCCAGGGCCATTAAGCCTGTTGGGAAGCTAGGCAACATGATATATGAGGAGAGGCTGTGGGAGCTGGGTTTGTTCAGCTTGGAGACAAAAAGGCCTGGGAGGTCATCAAATAGCTGTCTTCACATTTCTCATGGCATGATTTAGTATGCCTAAGATGCAGTTCTCTGGGTATCAGAGTTGTCTGCATTTGCAGATGCTGCATTCTTGTGTTTAATCACACAGTGGTCACTTGTGGGAACTGACATGCATGTAAGTCACGCTTTAGGTTTGAGTCAAAACTGAGGGGGAAAGAACAATCATTATGTGAGCAAACATTGTGTAGGATATTGCCACTGGGTAGCCAGTGCATTGTGATATGTCTTTCTTTACTTGCAAGGAAGACAAATGCTTGATTTCACTCCCACTGTGCCAGAGACAAGAAGCAGTGATTTTTTTCCACTATCTTGTCCAGCAATTTCAGGACAAGCCAGTTAATATTTGTGTCCAGAGATTTTGTACATCATTCATCTTCTATTCCTATTCTCAAGCTGGACTGACTGATTTGATGCTGTGCTGATTGCAGGCACTTGGGTTGAAGTGGTATGAGTTCCTATTGTGCAGTTGTCCTTCCTTCACCCATTCTTGAGGATGTTTTCAGCTTAGAAGGGCTGAAGAACCATGGCATAGCCAGGAGCAGAAGCCCAGACAGAGGACAGACATCTCAGTTGGTGAGTGCCATATAAATCTGCCCAGCTGGGGCAGAGCACATGCTGGGATTGCTAACCCTGCTCCTGGTTGCAGTGATGGCTCCCACAGAGCTGAGTGAAGCATCTCTGCATGTCACTTCTGGGGTTCACTCACTGCTGTTACCAGCTTGGGAGAGTCCCTGCCCATTGTGAACACCAGTCAAACTGCTGGTTCATAGAAGGATTGAATGAAAACTCTTGAAAAATATAACCAGATGTTAAACAATAGCCACTGAGTACTAACAGATGTGACAGGCCAGTCAAGTGTTCTTGAGGCCTTGCCTTGGCATGCAGCAGCTTTTTTGATAGAATATGGCTAAACACAACTCTGCATTTTTATTTTCTGTATAATGGGAATGTGTTATACACTCTGAAGAGGCCAGGATAAAAGCTGATTGCAAATGCATTATAAATTTTCACCTGCTAAGAAAATCTTGATCTTGAAAATGTGCTACAATGCATTTTGGAACATTTCAGCTACAGTTTGCTCACAATAAGCTTCTCTAGAATGATTGGATGTTACATTAATGGTCCAGTACTTACTGAACAGTATGCCTTGAGCTTATAGCTGGTGCTTTTATTCATGTGGACACATTTTAGAATGCAGAAGACCAAAAGTATCATCTCAGGAGGTACCCTTAGGCACTCTGTACCCTCAATACACTGCCTGCTGGGACAATGCTTTTTGGGAAATAGGAGTTTTACAGGCACAGCAGGAAGTTTTCCCTTCAGTGAAATCCTTTGTGCCAGTGCAGGTTGCAAGCAAATTCAGGGAGTAACAGTGTTGAACATGTAGACTTCAGCTGTTCTGGACTATAGAGAAGGTGCTGAGAATGCAGGAGGGAATGGTTTGGCTGCTCTGGGCCACAGATCTCCTTGGGAGAGATGAAGAGATCACTGGAATTCAGAGTTGTTCTGGTACTTGTATTTGTTGATGACATGTCATCTGACACAGGGCCTGAAAATTGGGGATGCTCCAAAGCTGGGGATGCTCCAGATCAAAGTACAAGCCACCATATTCCTAATTCCTTTACCGTCTGACAGTGCCCTGCTTTCACTGGGCATGTGTAAATCTGGATTGTGGAATCCAGGCAGCACTTTTTTTTGCTATAAAATAAGAGGCAGGAGAAGATAAATGCTTAAGCTAACTATTTAAAATTTGGCTCAAATAGAGTAATTCAATAGGTAAATGAAACATTTATCTGAAAACACTGTTATGGAACACTCAAGAAAACATCAATATCAATGTCATGTAACTTAAGTTTATCTTACAATGCCAGAAACCTTTTCATAATGCCCTTATGTAAGGATTTCCTGGTTTGTTGCTTGTATTTTAAACAAGCACCTGCAATTCAAGCATGCAATTTCTAGCTTCAAAATCCCTTAATTTTGCTTTTTTAATAAGTAGAGCACATAAAGTGCCTTATATAAAGAACAGACAAGAAGCCAGTTGTTCACCTTGCTGCCAGGCATCTCATTTCTGGGCAGATTATCTTAAGTTTTTTATAAAGTTTGATGTAAGAAAATGTTTGCACTTCAACAGGGCAGGTATTAACATTATTTCTGGCAAAAAGGACCACACTACAGTTTCATGTTAAGTTTCTTTTTCTTTCTCCTGCAAATCTCTGCTTTGTACACTGGGCTGATACCAAGACTATGGCCCCAAATACCAAGCAGGTGTGGTAGATTGGCAAAATCACTGCTTGCAATGCTGCTTGTCATTCAGATTTAAATGGTGCATGGACACATTTTCATAGAGGGCCCTTTAGACGTGATAAAAGTCAGTGCTTGACATAATTGTATTAGACATTGGAAAGCTGACATGAAGTTTTTTTCTTGATGCAAACACCAGACGCCTGCAGTTTTTGTGTTCAAAAAGTAATTCTTGTCTCCCTTTTCAGAGACTATCAGGCTGGGAAATTTTTAGTCTCTTTAGTAGCTGCACAACTGTTGCTATTCATCAAATGAGCAAGTTTGGGCTGGCAAATTCTGATGTTGTTATATTGATTTTCTGAGAATGTATCAGTGTTATTAAAAAGACAGAAATGTGTATACAGCTGGAGACACTCCAGGAAGTTTTTAACAATGCAATGGACATATGCAAAAGCTAGTGTCTATTAAGCTAGCAGGGGACATTTCAGGCAACTGGATACCATGTCACATTATGTGGGATTTCTGGGAAGCCCCTCCAAAGTCATGTATAACAGAGGCAGACTGCAACTCACTCATGTGGACCCTCACTCACTGCATCACCAAATCTAGAGAGTTTCAGATTTGGGTGGCAGCAGACTTGTATGTCACCAAGACCTCATATTAAACAGTCTCAGACTACATACTGAGGGGGAGGATCAGAGGATAACCTCTGTGACCATAGCTCTGGAAAGAGACAGTTCCTCACAGGCTGTTTACCTCTCACAGTGTCTCAGAGGACTGAAATTCTTGCCAAAACCTGGCAATAGACAGATCCTTGCAGATACCACAGTGCTGGTTTTTGATGTGCCCTATAAGCTGCCCTAATCACTAGGTTATAGTTTTATGTTCCTCAAAGATTTTAAGATATAGCACATCTCTAGGATTATTTTTGTTTCCTTGTTTTGTATCTTGTTCTCTGTTGTAAAAAAAAGAAGAAAAAAACCAGGCTGAAACCACCACCACTTTTCTGTTTCACTGGATTCAAGCTACACATGTAATGCTCTTGTATTTTTAGTTCGGGTGTTTATTCCACCTGCCAACAATTTCCTCAGTCTAGCTAGGATTTGCCAAGCAGCTCAACCTTTGGGAAACTTGGGCTGTCCCGAGCGAATACCGAAACACGTCCCTTAATTTCATGGCTCACTGACGCTCGTATTCAGCGTGACGTGATCCAATACCCATCTTTTCAGAGGCTGACCTTGCCCAACAGAAAATGTACAAATAAAATGTGTTTAATCCTTGTTGCAGACAGAGATACAGGGCCCTGAGGGAGAGGCTGGCTCCAGCAGCAGCGTGGCTGCTGCACACTGCGGCTGCATTCTGCACATGGGCTGAGCTGCCAGCTGTGCTCCATTATCCTACCTGGACCCACGGAATGCCAGTTGTGGAATTGCCCTCCCAGCACAAAGGTATAAATTCTGCTTGTGCAAAACCAATATTTTCCAAAAAGGAGTTTAACTTTAGTTTCCACAAAGCCTGCCTAGAAAGAGCTGTTTAATTTCCCTGGGGACTTTTGAGATCCCTGGATATTTATGAATGTACTTGTTCAGATAATTTAGAGCATGAGGATGGGACAGATTGTGTACAGAGATGTGGAAACTCCTGAGTAAGTGCTTGCTTGGGCTGATGTGGACAAGCAGGGACCCGTGGGGCTTCACAGAGATGGGCTTGGGCCTCCAAACAGCCCAACCCAAAACTGCAGTATCGTGCTTCAGTGGGTAGTTACCCTGCTCAGCAGTTTGGAGGTAGCTCACCCAGAGCCAGCCCCACTCTCTGTGTGGTGAGTGCCCAAATCCTTTACATAATCTGTCCCTTCAACAGATTGGCTCTTATC
Organism: Hypocryptadius cinnamomeus; assembly: GCA_013400635.1. Classification (NCBI taxonomy): domain Eukaryota; kingdom Metazoa; phylum Chordata; class Aves; order Passeriformes; family Zosteropidae; genus Hypocryptadius; species Hypocryptadius cinnamomeus. The sequence goes on along the minus strand of VYZP01008249.1, from coordinate 35,736 downwards.
TCTCTGTTCTGCTTCATCTGCTCCTATCCTGTGATGAGAATTCTCTGCTGCCTTCTGTCCCTGAAGCAATCCCATGAGACTTAAAAAGAAGTGTTCTATTAGCCTTCAGTGCTGGGTAATTTTCACCAGGTGTAATTACAGCCTGACTTCTCTCCATTCCCCCTGAAATTTTGCCTTGAAATTGTCTGACACTGCTTCCTATTAGAAAAGCCATTTTACTTCACTTGGGATGACTGCACTTCAGAAATGAGTAAAGTGATTTCTAAATGCAGCCTGAAAATGCTTTCAACTAAGGGTTACTCTGGGTTCTTTCTTTATTTTTTTTCCAGAAAGAATTCAGTAAATTTGTCAACCAACGAAAGAGATGGAAATTTAGGCTTTATATGTACACATCAGAAAGGAGTCTGGCTCATGAAGGGAAAGGTGAAACTATTCCTTCTTCTTTGAAAGCTGACCTTTCCTCTGGCAAGGTACATCAAATTACAGTAACTGCACTGATTTCATTGCAGTACCACTGGGAGCACTCTAATTCCATAAAATAAATTAGCATAAACACAAAGCACACATGACAGGTATATGAGAAAATGTTCCAAGTTCTTTCTGTGCAATATTAATATGTTATTCATCAAAGCTGTGATTGAAGGCTCACAAGTGAGGGATTAATGTTTTTAGCTAAATATGACTTAGGATAGTGAAAGAACAAACATTGCTGCTTACTGTTAGGAGGGTGTTCTTTCCAGACAACTTAGTAAAAAAGAATTTCTTCTCCCTGTCTATCATTGAGATTAATTCAGATCATATTACATAAGCTTTTGGGAAACATATTTTCTCTATTTCTGTCACCTACACTTGTGATAGTTTTAGATTTCATGTTGCAATATAAAAAATTTAGTTTCTTCCAGAAACTGATTATGAAACTCTTGATAGAAAAGACTGTACAACACATGCAAAGATGTGCAGTTACCTTGGTTGGTAACAAATGGTCAGAAAAAAAGTATGAAAAAAATCAGGTAATGCCTGTGTCTGCAAGTTACATGCAAGACCAATGCTATGATTATTTCTTAATAAGAAATTACATAAAAGGTGATTTTAGCTTTACACTGTTAAAAATGTATTTGCTGCTTCTTAAGTCTACCTTCAGGCAAGGCTTGAACTTTCATTGTTGCCACTGGGTGAATGCATAATTAATGCAATATGCAGGTAAGGTATTTTCTGATTTATTTCTCTTATAGGTCATTTAGGAAGCCTGTTTTTAAATGTAGTTACCAGGATAAGGTCTGAGATTGTTGCAAATACTTATCATACTAAATCAACCAAATGATAGAATGACACATAATGGCAACAAATTATAACATTTTATCTCTTTGGATGATGTTAATAATGGATGTGTGTGAATATTAACCAGAAAAACTGGACATTCAATGAGTCTATTCCGAACTGGTTTAATCACATACAGAATGTCACCTTTTGGATTAATTTATCAGAAGGAATAGAAACTGGTTCCTTTTTGAACCTGTCATTTCTGCATGAGTTCGTGATTGTGATCAATGCCTATGTTGAAGTTAATGGAAACATTTCCATGTGTGTACCAAAGGCAGCTCCTGTCAACAAACGCTATTAAGGTCTGTCTCCTGGTGAGAGGGGGAGAGGAGCAGGAGCAGCTGGCTCAGGCTGTTTAGACATGCTAGCTGTGTGCTGTGTGTAGAAATGCTGTTTCCTGCACTTAGCACCTGCACGGGGCGTTGGGCAGTCAGCGCTGCCGGGCAGAGCTGTCGGCTCCCAGCAGGCAGCAAATGAATACTGAGCAGCACCTTGCAGCACCTTGCAGCTCAACACAGTCCACACACAAGCACCTCCTCCACCTGCTCTCTCTTGTAGTCTCACTGTGCCACACTTACTGGCCAGAAAGAATCTTTCTTACTGCAAGATTCTTAATGAACAGGACACTTCTAACAGTAAAGGAGTGCTGGTGCTGAGATAAAGAACTGCATCCCACTTCAGAACACTCAACCCTAGGAAAAGGGGAGAAAATCTGTCTACTTCAAAGTTCTTACCCACTGATCCAAAATCACTAAATGCATTTTATTTGGATATTTTTCCAGGAAATGTAAGAACTGAGCCGAATTCCTCACTTCATATCACCATGGAAAGGCAGTGGAATTGCTGCAACTGGTGAACAAATCAGTGTACCTGCCTGTACTCATATTGTCCACCTTGAAAGTGTCAGAGATGGAGAACTGTGGGTTTTTTAATGTGGCTTCAGATAGTGCTGAAATGGTTCCTGCAGCTGAGACAGGTGTGGAATCCTGAAGCAGCCTGGCTGGAGCCTGATGTCTTGTAAGCTGGCAGGCTTGTATAAGCCACTAGCTGAAGAAGAAACCTCAAGAATCGGGATACAGAGTGTAGGTATGCTCAGCCTGTATTGCTACCTTTGAATTAAAAAACATGAAACCCCTCAGAGAAGGAGAGGTTATGCTTGCCCAAAGGAATTTCTTTGTGTATGGTAACTCAGCTGGCAACAGACACATTAATAATAAAATCAGACAAGTTACAATCTTAATATCCCAACAAAAGAAACTGGGGCTTCTACCCCCAAATCCCCAAAGCAGCATCTGTTATCCACAGTGTTTATCGCTGTGTTGAAAGCAGCATGGTAAAGAGGTGATGCAGGAAGGTCAGTGAAAACTCATTTCACAGAGGAGTGTTGCACCGTGGCATTTGACCTTGACATTTAGTTTAGGTATAGCACATAGAACATCTTTACTTTACCTGTACAATCTTGGGTAAATATACAACTTTGTGCAGGCTGCTTGCCTGTACAAAATTGCAAAGCTGTTTTTGTAATATTATCTCTGAGTTTTCATTTACTAATTTCATATATGTATCTGCTGTCATCTCTGTTTCCATCTTGTACATCCCTTTTCCTGTATATGTGTCAGGTATTTTCATCCCAACATTTTTGCAGGAGACAGAAAAAGCAATACTTCAGAAAATATTTTACAACTCTATTTATATTTTTTTTCCTCACATGTACTAAAATAATGAGCTCTCAGAACTCTCTGGGTAACCTTAATAACTAAATTAAGAAAATAATTCAGATTATAAAAAAAGGTCCTGTGCCTGAATAAAGCAGTCCATAGTAAATTTCCCCTGAATTTCTGTGGCCTGTGGTTGGTGGTTTGGTTATGTCCCTGACGTAGAGGCTTCAGCTGACCAAGTTTGCTGTGATGGAAGACACTCAGCAGGAAGGTGGCCCTTCAGTCACAGCCTTTCTGAGGACAAGGGCCAATTTGCTGCCTCTGCCTTGCTGAAGACAAGTGGGCCCATCCTGGCAGCCCAGCAGGACTCCTGCCAGCAGGAGCAGCTCCTCGTCCAGCCCAAGTGATAGCAAAATAAATGGTCCAGGCTAATGCAGAGGAGAGTTGACTCCATTTCATTTGTCAAGCTTTTGTCTTTGAATTCTCTAATTAAAAGAAAAATATTTAATATATTGACACAAGGCCAGACACATATTAACATTTCAGAAGGTGAATAAGGGAGCTATCAAGAGGAAGATATTTTAACAGAAACATTTGGAGGTAATGTGTCATTGGAATAACAGTTCTGCTAAATACTAGGCATTATTCTCCAGGAGCAAGACATAATTGGACCAGCACATACAAATTACCTAGTGCACATAGAAAGTTGGTTAGCTGATTGCTAACAGAAACAATGCTATCTTATTCATACATTTGCTGCTTTTATTGACATGCAGCAGGAAGAAAATGGAAAAGATACCATAAAATCCTCAGTTTGCATTCAGGTGCACCAATTTCTATGCCATAAAGTCTGTGTGTATCAGACATCCATGCTAAACAGGTCTTGTCTGTGCTGCTTGGGAGCCAAATGCTTTGGGGTTTTATTTCTGCTATAAATCTGCAGAGGAAACCTCATTAAAGCTAGCTGTTTGTGTAGTCATTTATTACTCTAACCTGATAGATTGCTCAGCACAATCATAGCTTATTTGGACACATTTGGTATCACTTATCATGTGGTCTCTGGCTTCCTAAGCAGAAACAACAAATGAACATTTAAAATTTCAACATTATAATGAAGACATTAGTATTCCTGTCTCTAAGGAGTTTCCTAATGGAGTCAGCTCCAGAGAATACAAGTAACTGGTGTGGTAGGCTAGAAAGTAGATTTGGGAGGTGTTAGGTACTCTGGGGCAGGCAGTCTTGTATTTGTGTCCATCCTATGATAAAGCAAAGCTTGCTCTTCAGTGAAAATGAGGGATTTATTTAGAATTTAGCATGGAGCAAGAGTAAGCACACCACATAATTTTCACACATAGGTAGTAAATAGACTGTAAATTTTAGTCTAGTTTTCCTTCACAGAAGCTGAATGTTAGCACATTCAGTGGGCAAAGCTGAAGCTGCTTCACATTCAATGAAGCAAAGCTGGTAAATTCCACTCAGTTTGGCTCTCCAGAGCTGGTGAACAGTATTGGCACCTGCTGGCTCTCCCTGTTTTCCTCGTTGCTGGGAGGGTTCTGCAGCCTCTTCTATGGTAGCTGTGGTGATGAGCTGCAGCCAGGCAGAGGCTTTGGTGAGGCAGAGCAAGATGCTTCCCACCAGTCCAGGATCTGTAGCTCTGGGAGTGAGGTGTTATGAGGATGGCTGAGGGAGAGAAGAGAGTGTGACAACATCATCTCTGGCAGTTTGGCTTCAAGGAGTAGTGTGATTCTGGACAAAACAAAGTGTCACACCTGCCAGCTGCACATTGGTTAATTTTGCAGAGTGAGTCTGTTGTGATTGCAGCTTCTCCAGCATAGAACCACCCTGGAGATTCCACCAGAGGTACAAACCAGCCCCTGGTAGAGGTATAAGGCTTCAGACACATGACAAGTCTCACATAGATGCCTGGCAGGAATTTTTGGTCCAGGACAACACATTAAATGTCATCTGAATTTAAACTTCCAGACCACAGATGCTGGAGCAGTGAGGAAATCATCTTCTATTTACTGATCTGCTCCTATAGTACTGTGTTACTGGCTAATGAAAGAAGCAGGCAGTGAAACATAGGCACAGTATTTGTAAGAACTGCCTTGAGAAGAACAGTTTTTATGTGCAAAGAGATATATGGTAGAGAAACAGATTGGAATGTCAGAGGAGGGCTCAGCAGGCAGGGATGTCACAGATTGTGGACTTTGGGTGAAGAGGAGGGGAGCAGAGACAAGTCAGTGACTGGCCCAGCTAAGGATAAGCATTGTCCACATGGCCTTTGGCTGTGTCTGACTTACCAGAGGATGCCTCTTGCCTTTGGTAGCTCTGGGCTCTGACCTTGTTCTGCTCCTCGCCAGCTCTCCTGAGAAATCAGTAAGTCAGGTGATCCCTCCTGTGTCCCCACGCCTCGCACAGCCAAGGCTGCAGGTCTGTGGGCTCTCATTTCTCACTGGGTAACGTTTGTCCTGCAGAAACAGGGAAGTGGGCAGCCCTCCTGAATGGAGAGTGTGCTCTGATGACCAAAACAATGAGTGCTCGCCCAGGAGCCCTCCAAGGAGGGGCAGCTGCAGCCCAGGCAGGCTAAGGCAGCTGGGCAGGAGCACTGCAAAGGCTCCGGGCTCGCTGCCTGCTCGGTTGGAGCGGCTCTGTGACAGCAGCTCCCAAGCACTGCTGCTGCCCAAACACTAGGAAGTAACATGTGCTCAATTAGCAAATTATCTCATCAGAAGACTTCTGCTTTGATTTTGCACATGAAATCTGTCACCAAGTATCTTGCAATTTACTATTAGCCCAAACATGAAGCATTTATAAAACCCTTAAGAGATTTACAGATTCTAATTCACTACATAACTTAGAAAACTTAATTATACTGCTTAAACTTGAAGAAATTAGATAAAATTTTATGGATTTGTTTCAATGCTTAGGATAAAAATGAAAAATCCAATTCCCATTTGTAGTGAAGATGACATCCCTATTTTAAATGTATTTGCCAAGGAAGCAGTACAACAGAAGACCATAAAGTTTTGATTATAACTGTTTAAAGTCCAGGGCCAACACCTCCAAAGGAGACACTTGGTCTGCTAGGAAAAAGAGGAGCATGCCTGCAGGAGAAATTTCATTTGTCAGTCCACATTTCCTCTGTTGTTACCTAGAAATTCAGTGTAACATAAACCTGCATCTAGATGGTAAAAGGAAAATATGAAAAGAAATAGCTCTAGCTTTAGGTCCAAGTGTCTCTTTCCAAGACTTTACTCTTGGATGTGCCCTTGGTCCCCAACTTGCGGTTACTTCAATATGAAACTCTGTTTGAACAAAGACTTATGGCAGGAGACCAGGCCTCCCCAGCAGCTGAGTAGAAACTGTGGATTTAGAGCAAATTATGCAAGGCCAGCAACTCTTGTAAGTAAAGACAGGCTTGCAGAGAAACACTTTGACTGCTGCTGGGGGACATCCTGACAAACCCATGGTAAAAAGAGTTAAATAGACTTTTGAAAAGATCTTAAACAGGGAGAGTTATCTATCTGTACATATACTGTGTTGCTGGCTGATGTTCTCTTTCCATAAAAGGGAATTCCTTGATTTCACATGGTCACATGGAGAGGTTTTGAGGGAGCTTGGTGCCAGGGGAATGCATGGGGACAGAGGCATTAGGTACGTTCAATGCCATTCCTTTTACAGCCACCACCTGTTTAGCTGAAAGGTTATATGCATTGTCCCAGCTCTCTCAGCTTTTCCTAATAGGAAAGATACTCCCGTACCTCCATCACCTTTGTGACTCTTCATGTCTTCTTCCCAAGCACTAAAATATTTTCTGTCATTGCCTTGGAGTAATTCTCATGATACTTAAGCTTCTCACAGAAGCTCCTTTGACTCTTCTGCCAGTTCTGTTGTCATGTGAAGCATCCTATGAAGAAACTTGGGATACTCAGACTCTCAGCTTTGTTATTCTGGACCATTTATTCTTTATAGCTAGTCTGAATCTAGATATATCCTCTTCTAATTTAAACTCTCTTTTAAACCCTCTTTTAGTTTAAAACCATTACTCCTTGTCATATTGCTACAGACCCTATTAAAAAGTCTGTCTCCATCTTTCTTATAATCCCCTTTAAGTATTGAAAGGCCACAATAAGATCTCCCTGGAGCCTTCCCTTCTCCTGACTATTAATTTATTCTAGACATCTAGTCACTCCTTTATATTGTTCAAGCCTTTCCAATAACAGGATAAATCTGTCAATGTGAAGTCCGCAGGACTGTACATAGAGGACAAATAGTACAGAGTTTTCTTAGCCCCCATTGTGGCACATCCTTTTTCCAAGTTTGCATGGATGAACACATCCATCACTTTGCAAAAGAAGTTCCTGAACTGCTCTCAGAAACTCTTTTCCTCAGCAACAAAATGTACCCATCTGTCTCCTCCGCTGTGCGCCTCAGGGTCTGGGCACAAGCTTGTTATTCCAGAGCAGGAACTGGGAAACTGCCATGGGGTTATTGCCATGGTATAAAAGCTCTAAGAGCAAAAAACTGGCATAATCTTCTAAATGTGTAATTTTTCTTTACAGGCACCCATCTGCAGTGGAGTGGGTTATGGGTTGGTTTTCTGTCTCATTTCATGCAAGATGTCAAATTTTGCCATGAATCATGCATTCCTCTTTCAGGGATTTATTGTAGTCTTTGCTGTCCCTGGATGTATTTGTGGAAAGCTAGACTGGTGACTGCTATGAGCCCTGTGATTATAAAGCAAAATGAGTTAAGCAAGAGTCAGTAAACTTCTTTGTGCTCGAGAGCAGCAGGAGGCCCAACAACTTCTTTCAGTTGGAGCTGGCACTGACACCAGGCAAATCCATTCTGCGAACAAACAGCAAATCAGTGAAGCGTTAGAAGACAGAAGCATCCAAAACCACTGAGGACAACAGGACTGGGAGGCCAGCATTTCCTTGAATCTGACCTGCAGAACCCTGAGATTCTCAATGGCATGGCCATCATTCATAATTATTTTTGCTTGTCCAATGTTGTAAACCAGTTAAAAAATGCTAAATGCTGTCTCAGGGAATAGCAAAAGCTGAAGATTTGTTTCTTGTAAATAAAGTATACAGAATGTTTTGCCATTAGTTACTGTCTGTTTACAGACAGAGTGAAATATTCATCATTAAAAGCCAGAAAATATTGGAAGATGTCTCAAAAATTATTGTTAAAAACTCCCAATGTGCTCTGTGGCATGTATTTTAGCAGAATGATTTTAATGATTTTAATGTTGTGTCTTTAAAATTAAACATTCCTTGATCAATGTCCCACAATGATTCTGTCAGAATAAAAAAAAAAAAAAAAATTTTCTAATAGGAGGAGAGTTCAGAGAGCTTTCCTGCAGAACCCAAAACCATCCTGACCTGGTTTTGCTGGCAGGTAGTGCTCTACCTGTGGTACATTGTCAGCTTTAGATTAGACAGTTTAGACACAGCTGGAGTAGCTTTGGGACAAATTGTTTTGCTTTCTTGTGCTTCAGTGTCTGTAACTATAAGCCAGGGATAATAAACTATAAGCCAGGATGAGCTCTTCTGGAGCTTCTTGAACCCTCTGACTGAAAGGCTAAAGATGGATTTTCACAATTCCTATTAATACTCTTCTCTGATTGTGATATAAAGGCGAGAATTTCCCCCTATGCAGTGCTAGGTCAAGTGTGTTTGAGGCTGTCTTCAGTTCTTGTTCAGTCAGTGGCTTCAGGAGCCTGGGCTCATGCTCTCAGGCTTAGCTTTTCATTAGTGATCCTTTTGATGTAAGCCTGAGAGGGCAGTAACAAGCTTGCTTTAAGCTGCAGATGCAATTCCCTCTGTGCAGCATCTCTAACAGCCTGCCAGCTCTAACCTTGCTGTACTTTTAAATGGCAGATAACCAGGGGGCTGGGACAAAGTGACAGGAGCTTCATCTCTGCTTTGCTTTCCTCTGGTCCAATGCTGGCTTTGGGAGCCAGCTCTGGAGATACAAAGGATGTGCAAAGTGACTGCCAGCTGTACTGTGCCCCCAGCAGCACAGAGAGAAATTCTACCCTGGGTTTTAGTGCTGAGGAGTCATAGGAAGTGCAATGCAGAGAACAGCTCCCACGATCAGGGCCTGACTCACTCACAGTATCAACCCAGCAGGACCAGAGCATCCTCACCAGCAGGCTGAGCATTGGAAAATGCCAGTGGAGTCAGCAAGATGTAACCAGATGGGTTGGGCCCAATATGTGATAACGGGAAATTAAGGGAAAAGAAATTACTAAATATAGCTTATTTACAAAGTGAAGTGCACAGAAGATGAACATTCCTATGCAAGATGCATATTTTCATGTATGTTTAGAATTTGTAGGTGTACAGTTGATATATGTAAGTGTATATTTGTGTAGGTGTACATTTACTCACTATAGCCAAATATTAGTAACATCAATACTAAAATCATTATTGCATTAGAAAAATCCCCACAGAAGCACTTCTCTAGCTGCTGTGAGACAGAAATGGTTGATCTCCTGCTGGGTTTATACAGCCTAAAAATAGCTCAAAAGATGTCTCTGACACACTTGTCTCTCTTTTTGGTTGTCAAATGTACTCTGAATAAGAGTACCTTGGAAAAAGGGGTTTCTGTGCTCTCAACATGCAGTCCTATTTCCTGTGAAGTAAATGGGAAAGCAGCCTTGAAGAATGTGAGTCATCAGATCTGTCAAGCTGAAACCACTAGGCAGAAGCAAGGCAGATGGAGATGTAAATGCAATTCAGGCTGAACAGACATTTTAAAAATGCAGCATTGTCTCATCTTTCTCCTCTTTGGTCATGCAGTTTAACTAAGTCCCCTTTGGTGGGCAGGACACTAAATTTTTCAGTTCAGCAGAGCAGTGTTTGCTATGTGCCTGCATCAGTTATCTACCCCTACATCAGCCAAGATGCACTTGCTGTCTGCTGGTTTGGCCAGTGAAACAGCAGGCGTGGGCCACCACCCTGCCCTCAGCGAGCAGGCGCTGTGCTAGCACTCCGAGCCGGGTGCCCGACAGCGGCAGCCTCCAGCCTGTGAAAGGATTGGTGCAAACCTGCTGGAACACAACATGCAGAGATGAGTCAAGGGGGTGTTCTCTGAGTTTAGCTTATCCCAGGGATGAGGAAAGGTATAGGGTTTCCTTTCTTTCTTTGAGTAGGTCCAGTCAAGTCTGATATTGATTTCTATGAGGGCAGCAACTGATGCTAAATCAGTAAGAACCAGCAGTGTCACAGAGAATGGCTTTGTCCACACAGACTTGAGTCCTGCTCTTGAATGAAAAGGCAACATGTGAACCTTTGTGGGCAACTCTTCCAAGGAAACACCACCCTCATCAGATGAGTAAGTGTACATGCCCGAGAAATCAGCTCTGCATTTTCTGCGTAATGAAATTCTCTCCAGTTATTGAATTTGGCTGCTTTCAAAACACTTCACAAAGTTCAGATCCTTAGTTTTGAGAAAAGCTGTTTTGCCTGACACTGGTACTTTCATGTATTGGTGTATCACTCCAGACCCATGCTGACCTATGTAACTATACCAAGTGGAGAGTGAATGGGCAGCCTCAAGGATTCCCCCACACGGCTGTGAAATTGTCAGCTGAGCCACTGCAGCCAGCAAGAGACTCACCACACTACCTACTGACAATTGAAAGTACAGTGGCATAAGGAAATTACATCACTTTAAAACTGGCCTCAGGGTCCTATTATTTCACCTTGCTTTTAGTAACAAGTCTTATGACAATTTTCTGGTTTTTTTTTTTTCCTAATTATTTATTGGTGTCTAACAAGTTCTAAACTATAATGGTTTTAATTAATCTAAAAAATTGCAGTGGGGCATTTGACTCATCTCCAGAATCAATGTGCCATTGCTTTCAGCTGACTCTGAGTGACTGGCAGTAACCCATCAGGCCAGGCACTGACCTTGCCTGCAATCCTGTCACAGGTGATGCTCCACTCTTGTACCTTGAGTGGAATGAGACCCAGGCTATGCAGGTGCAGATTTGTTATTTAAAGTCACACCATTGCCTTTTCCCAGGGCTGGAAGGACACAAGCCAGCAGGAGCCATTGCAGTCCTATCTCCCAGCAGCCCAGGACCGAGCTCCACGTCCCCCATCAGCTCCGTGCCGCACTGCTCCGAGACCCTGTGGTGTTACAGCCAGGTCCTCCAGCTGTCCCCAGCCCTCTGCCCTGTTGGCAGTACCTGTCCTGTGCCTTGCTGCCATTAAAGTATTGAGCTGTTCAGGCCAAAGAGGCCGTGCAGCTGGGCACAAATGAGGTAATGCAAGGAGGAATGGTGGCTTTCCATTATGTAAATTACAGGTCCTGCATACTGCTTATCATAAAATCCCCATTGCATGTAACGATGTGTGATGGACTGAACTTTGCTTGGATGAGCTGGTTGAGCTCGACTATTGTCTTAAACAAAGCACTTTTATGCCAGATAAGGTAAAAGGCTGTTAAGAAGCCTGTCCTGCAGAGATGAGGTAATGCTTTTCATCATACCAATTTCCTCTCCCCCCATAAGGCTGACAGCATAAAACTCCCTCGCAGGGCAGGTGTTGGGCACTTACACAGAGGCCTGAAGCTATTCCTCCCTAAGGAGGCACAGCTGGCACAGTTAGGAACAGGGCCAAAGAAGCAATCATGTCATTGGAAGGGGCCACAAACCATCAAAAGACCCCCAAAGAAAACCCCTCCCTGGGGGAAGTACTGGGGCATTAAGCCTGAATGTATATAAGCTGTCAAACTCTTTGTTGTGTGGGTGCTGGCCCCAACAGATCAAGACTGCCATGATGACTCCAACCATGGACATCAAAATTGCAACAATCAAGACTTTTTTGCAGATCCACAGGCGGTGACATCTTTCCTCCCCACTATTTACTCTTGTCCTTTCCTTCTCTTTCTTTCTTTTTCTTATATATTTTCTTTGTCGTATTTTTATAATTGCATAGAGAAGAAACAAAGTGGCTACATACCTCCTTTCCACTGCAAAAAATTTGTTTTAAAATAAACTTGCCTCAAAAATGTACACTGGTAATTCGGTGTCATTTTACTCTAATCCACCCCAAGGGATCTATTGATAGGAACTTCAGTTACCCTGCTTTAGAGGTTGGTTATAACACTAAGCTAGGAAGTAGTACACATTAAAATATTCAGAATAATAGGCATTTATTTTCAGTACTATTTTCATTAAATATTGGTATAATATATCCATGTCTGAGGTAATAAATTAGAAATAAACTCAAGATTTCAGTCCCATATTTGTGCTGCATATTTTTTTTTTCTACCATTATACATAATTTTGAAGCAAACACACACAGTCTGTAATTCCGAATGCAGCTAGGAATATTGTTTTACACAGTCACTTTTTGTTTCACTATAATTTTGCTGAGAATGGTTATTGCATGATACACTTTTAATAGACGTTTGAGTTATCCTAGAGTTTTCTATTAGATCACACATATCGTAATTATAGGAAGATGGGCATGAAGATGTGCTTTGAGCCAAGGATGGCAAATACTGAATCAGTGATAGCACATACTGCAGCATTATTGTCTGCCTTCACTAAAGCCCAGATCCAGCAAAGCCATTTCAGTGTGTGCTTAGTTTTAGACATGAGTCATTTCAGTGTCATCCATGGCCTTAATTTTTGCTGAATCAAGGACTAGCCAAATCTGTAGAACTGAATTAATAGACTTCTTTAACTGTGTGTTATTTGAAAACAGGTTTGCTGGTTTCACATTTTGTAAGATATTTTGTGATGATCTCTGTAAGATTGTTCGTATCAGTGAAGCACCCATGAAAGTTTCTAACCTGGTTCATAAATACACTATGAAAAAATAAGCAGCTACAATGACTCTCTTCTACACATTTTGTTAAAAGTAACACCTGGTTTGAAAAGTTATTAAAGTAATCTTTTCCATGGTAAAATATATTTAAAAAAATAAACTCTTAATTTAATCATCTTCCATCAAACATATAAGCATGTTAAAGGGCGGGGCATAATTCAGGTATTTTCATTTATAAATGCAAGAGATTGAGTGTGTCAATCTTTTGCACTTAAATGCTGGTGGTAGTAAGGCCCTTTCAGCTAAGTCTTCATCAAGCCCAACATCAGTGAGCTAAATAAACAAACAAACACAAATTTTGCTTGCATATAACTTTTTCATAATCCTGAATTAAAAAAAAAAAAAATCCTCCCTGCTCAGAAAAGAACTCTTATTTAACTGCTGCCATTAAAAAGTATACCTCACTTCCATGTTAAGTTTAACCAGTGATTCTGAATGCAAAGGATTTAAACACTCACTAAAATTGCTGTGGCATGCCATTAGACTCTTAATGTTCATAAATTGTGCTAATTCCCATTAAATCAGGAAGCTATAGTTTAGAGTTAGAGCTAATGGTTGTCTTAGTGTTAAAGGTCTATTTCCACCAGATTTTCTTGATTCTATTTTGCAAATGACTGACAGTGTCTATGATGTGATCCTGAAAAACCGTTTGGTGTTATTACCAGAAGCTATAGTCCGTGAGAAAGCTCTCCATGCTCATGCAGTGAGTTGCATTGCTGGGGTACCATGGCCAGCGCTGCCGTGCTCCTCAGTACTCCACCGAGCTCACCATCGCCATCGGCTCGTCAAACGTGGCCAGCCTGATCTGCTTCGGGGTGGGCATGGAGAGCATCTCCCCGGCGTCACCCGGCGAGTGAATCCCATTGTCCATCATGTTGGACACCTCCTCCTCATGGTCCTCGTACAGCGTGTTGATGTGCAGCAGAGGGTGGGCCGGGTTGCAGCTCAGTGCAGGTGTGGGCTCTGGCTTGACCTGGTTCAAAGCCATACTGGTGGCAGCAGCAGTGGTGGCTATATGGTTGTGGTTACACGTGACAAAAGCCGCAGCAGCAGGCACAGTTCTGCATGTCTCGGATGAGTACAGGATCTCTTTTGCAGGGTGAGGGGTGTCTACAAGAGAACAACACAGACAGATAAAGGACAGGTAGTCTCTCACCATTCCAGTCCATCAGCGAGGAGTGTCCTGAACCAATAAAAGTCATTGGCAGTCTCGCCACTGATTTCAGTGGGATCAGAAGAGGATCCCAAATGGAATTTTCTTGGGACCCTTTGAGAAATCCAAGCAGGACTGTTTGAAAACAACAGGCTTGTAAGCTCAGGGAAACAGGACAAACAAGAAGTGGGGTTTCTAAATCTCACTCTTTTTTATGCATGCTCATGCTTTCTTATGTGAATGGTATTTTTGTAAAATGAAGAAAAAAAAAAAACAACTGAAAAGTATATTTATTCCCCTCCTAGTCTGGCCAGTGTTTTTTAAACAGTATGATTTAATGTTTTGACAAACGCAATGACTATTGAAATCCACAGGATGGAATACAAAAGGCATTGATATTTTCAATGGGAAAAAACAGTGGTTACACATTGTAAGCCACTTGTCTTTAGAAAGAACTCAGCAATTTTTCATAAACTGAAGTCTCTTTCCAGAATTTATAAGTCTGCCTTACCTGATGGACTGCAATGTAGGTCTAACTCACAAACAAAGTTGAAAATTTTTAATGTGAATAGGGAGTCACAGAGCCCCAAAACTCCAGTAATTATTTTTTGCCCTTAAAATATTCAAGCACTAATTTAGATTAAGGTAATTGAACCAGAAAACCCCAGCAGTTTTGAGGAGTTGAAATCAGAGCAGGTGACTGGATAAAGAATGCTGTAGAATAGCTCACATGCACATTGGGGAGTTGCAGGACTCTAAGGAGCATAGGGATTTGGAAGTGACAGAAACTTTTATACCTCAAATCACTTCTTTGCTGGGCAGTGGGGTGACGGTAGAGGTCAGTCTGTCGAAGCCCAGAGGGAGGTCTTAGCTTGTAATGAGATGAGAGCCATTGCTTTAAGTACGTACAGATTTTTCTGTAACTTCAACTGCATAGTGCTTCTTTCTTATGTCAGTAGCTTACAAAAATAAACAAGAAGATATCTGTCTATCAGTTTATTTACTGATCTATCACTTTTCGTAATGTTCAAATGGCTTTCCTCATCATCCTAGCTCATAGAAATTACTGATATATTTGAAACACTCCCTTGAGTTAAGAAAGGGACAGGCTTTACAAGACCCACAGGGAACCAAGGCACAGAAAGAGCATCTCCTGTGAGGCCGCACGGGAAGGGAATGGCAGAAATCCTGAATCCCTGACCAGCACCCACACTTCAGAGCACCCATCCTCTGGTCCACATAAGACACAGGGCAGTTTAAAGTGTGTGTGAAGAACAATGTCAACAAGCTGAGTTTTGATTTTCTAGGTGACAAACATATGACAACCCCTGAGAGGTGGTAGTCTAAGAGATCTTTTTTCCACAGGCAGCTTTAACTGCCATTAGTAGTCTCCCACAAACCCCCAAGGGGCTATTATTGCTCATGGTACTGGTCATCTACCATGGCAGTTTCCATACGACTTGAAAATAAGGCAGGTTTGAAATGTGCCAGGTGCTGGTGGAGCAGGAATGGTGTCATGGAAGCCAAACGCTCCTCATTTCCTTGGCAAGGCATGACCACATTTGTAGTTGTGAAAACCTGCTTACATTTGAAACATTACCCACACCAACAGCCTGCAGCCTGTTTTGTACAGCTCTACCTGTAATAATCCTTACCCTCCATACAGTTGTTAAAGAGTGAGAGCCTCTATTTCTGAGACCTGCAAACCTTGAGATTACTAGCTATGCCCAAATCTAGCAAGGTAGGTCAAACAGTTTCAATAAACTCCTTAAGATTGCTATGTAAATTATGGGCTGTGGAGGTGGTATGGGCATTATGGCATACTGTACCTTTGAGAGAGGAGGTAACATGCACCACAACATTCTCTTCCTGGTTTAAAAATCCACCCTCTTGGCTTTTTGATGTAGGCATCGAGGGGATGGCTTGAACCTCTGGCTTGGGTTTTTTGCTACTGAGTATATATGGATGAACATCCAAGGAAAAGTGCCGTGTGTGCTTTTTTTCACTGCTTGTGCTTGGGATGGCGTTTGGCTCGCTCTTGTGAGCGGAAGATTGCTGTGAGGTTTTTGCAGCAGACTCCAGCAAAGGAGCTATAAGGCTGTCTGTCGCTGTTTTTCTCCGCACAGGCTTCGGTTTGTCGGGCTTGTGGTTCTCAACCTTCATAATGGCTAACTGCTCCTTGAATGGCTGGGGAAGGGGATTGGTAGTCGGGATCCACTTCATCTTCTTCCTTGGCCTCTTAATGATGAGCTGCTCATTAGCATCAATGTCTGCTGGATCGACGCTTGGGTCTATGGTCTGAATCCCTGAATCGCGCATGGTCGGAGTGGCATCGTGGTTGGACTGGGCCAGTGCCGCGAGCAGCTGGCGGACCACGTTGTCGTACATCAGATCGCTTTCGTTCGTAATAAAATCCAGACGGTTCAGTGATTTTATGTGGTCCCTATTTTCATTACAAAACATGGCCAAAATATTAATATCACAAAACTGGGACTTCTGCCACTGTTTCTTGGTCTTTATTCCTACTTTGTTCAGTTTATCAAATATGAAGTTAGACTTGCGAAATATGAAGAGGTGAATCAAGTTGATGAGGATTATCAAGTTCATGAAGCAGAGGAGAACGATATCTACACCAGCAATAATCCGCTGGAGCTGGACAGATGGCAGTTTACAGTTCACTCTGATGTGCAATTTGGAGCTGCTTGTTTTGTCTGGAGGCTCACCTAGTGCACATGTAAATTCATTCTGCTTCTGTGTAGCATAGTAGGTGGATAAGTAAGTGATTGGTATGATGCTTAAAAAGATGATGAACAGATGTCTTGCAAGATAAAGCTTAGCTAAAAAGTTACTTCGTCCTCTTCTTTCCAGATACTTCTCAAACAAGTTCTGCTCAGGGCTTTTTTCCTTCTCTGCATTCTCAATGATTTCTCTTTTCTCTCTCTCGGTTATCCCTGGGCCTTTGGACTGAATCTGTTTCTCTATTTTTGGTGCCCGCCCTTCAGCCGCACGGTGGTAGCAGTTATCGATCTCCTGAAGCAAAAAATTAAGCTCCGAAGTCAGTCGAGTGGAGGCCAGAAATTCCCAGCCCAGAGCTGGAATGTACATTATCCCAGCAAAAGCCAGCAGTGCATAAGGTAGGAACTTATGCTCAAACAAGGAGGGCCAGTGGCTGGCATCAACTCCTGGCAAGGCATCTTTTAATTCTGTCCAACAATATCCTCTGGCATACAAGGCTTGATCGCGGGTGAAGTTGTGTGGTGTGTAACAGTATATTGGCTCCTCTGTATAACAGAGAGAAAAGTCACTGCTGTGCATTTAACCTACAAAAGGGGCTCTGGAAAATAAACATTTCAAATTATATCAATTTTATTTTACTGTATCTTCACATGACCATTAAGCCCTCCACATCTATTAGCCAGCTCAGTCTGCACACATCCTCACAAACCCTACGGCAAAACTATTTACCTGAAAGTTTTAGAATGAGCCTGAGTTAGAAATGTCAGCAAGAAATACATATTTTGGTTTAATGACCTCTCTGAAAACAACATCCTAAGCAATTGTGATGTGAACTCGGTAAAGCTAAAAGACCTAATATTCACTACAAAGCCAGCAGCTGAGGATGTTCCATGCAAATACCGAAAATTAGATGAAATTTAGGGTTCATCCTAGCTAAGCATTCTTTATATAGAAAAAAGTTAGACATAGCTTAAGGCAATGTTTTTAATAATTATTAACACTGTCAACTCATTTGATATGGTAGGAGAAAATGAAACTCGAGACATACAAGGATTTAGTCAACTGTATCCCTCTCAGCTAATATTCTTGAATAAAAGTGTGACTGACCAGGACAGAATCTGGTGTGTTAACTATTCATCGGTATGAAAATTTAATTCTACATTTGAAATTGTAACTTTGGGATTTTTACACAATGTGTAATTAAATGCAAATTGCCCTCAGACAGTATTACCAAAGAAACAAATACTGTGGATCAAGTAAGAAATCAGACAAAGTAATAGGAGAGAAAGCATAGCAAGGATTATTAAATTCACAGTGATGCAATTTTTCTCTCAGGAAATGTTTCAGTCATATTCTGCTGGAGGACAGAAGGGTCTGTCAAAGGAAATTACACCACATACTTGTCTATTTTAACACTCCTTCTAAACATTTGTATTTTACCATCATCATCAGAATGTTGAGATAAAGGTCCTGACCCAGTAGATAAATTATGTTCTTATATGATCTTTTTTTTTTCTAGCAATACATGAAAGAGAGAAAAACTCGTGAAAGCTAAAGCAGCATTAATTCCCCAAAGAGCAATGACCATTATGAAGATATCCTATTCAATGAGGAAAACCATGTTTTTCATGTTTTGACAGGTAGAACAAAGAGAATATGTTTTACAGTGTTCTGGTACACCTTTAAAAAACTTCCCAGAATGAGACCCATAGGAGGAGGCATGCTCTCTTGACTTGAGAATCGCTCAAGAACACCAAGCCTGCTCTGGCTCTGAATGTAGTCTACAATTCAGATCAAGAACAGCTCCCTGGAAGAGTGTGGTGACACTGTTCATGAAAACAAAAAATATCATACTGATAACAATAAATAGAATATTAAAAATTAATAGAAAGGCAATTCCCCCTAATCTTTCTGGCTTAAAGAATGACTCCTTACTTGACCAGTTACTTTTCACATGTGAGCAAAGCAAAAGTTATTTCTTTGGTGTGGAGGCATAAACTTCTATGTTACCTAGAGAGAATTAATACTACCAACTTAAACAGAGTTGATAGAATAAATGCTGCTACTCAAGACAGCATGTGAAGTGAGTAGGCCCTGCAAATACTTTAATATAATTTTGAAGACTATTTTAAAATGATCTAACTTCAGTCTCAGGGAATAGCTTAAAGCACTTCCATTTAGACTATTTTTGTGTACTTGCAGATATATGTAATAAGAAAAATGCTCATTGACTCCCTTGGTTTTGTAATTACACGGCCTCCCAACCCTACCCATGAAGGGATGCATACAAAAAGTTTAATCTCCTACTATCAAAGACTTATTACAGAATTCCCCAAGAGACCAAACAGATTCCTGTGTAAAAATGTTCCCATGGGGTAAAAAAGGCAAAGCAGAATGCTATGTTTCTCATAAGCAGAATTTTTTTTAATTGGGTATCCCTAAGACCAGCAGAACTTTCCAATATGAAACCAAGTTTTCTGTGGCAGACATGAATTAGTTTCTCCTAGGTCTCAACATCACAAACATTTGGGAAAACAGCAGCAAGTATTCCTACAAATCAGCCATAAGGGTTATTTTTTGATTCCTGCATCAGTTACTACTATCAAATAAACTGATTAGTTCTCTCAGTTGTCTTCACTGAGATCCAAAAGCTAGGGTGACTTTTGCCAAAACTGTATATATATATACAACAACAATCCAATATATTTTTCCTTTATAAATTAAAAAACAAAAAGAAACAAATGAAAATATCTTAATATTTTACATTTACATTAGACAGATCACTGATAGACTAACTGCACTTCATCCACTGCCACTGCTTTGGTGAAAAAAGCCTAAAGAGCTTCAGAACTCCAGTTTGGACTGACCACCTGCATTACAGGTTACAAAATGAGGCTGTCCCAAACAGTAGGAAAAGCAAATATCACTTGAGAGGAATTTGTTCTCTTTTCCTCTGTTAAACTTATTTTCATCTGACCCAACTGTCTGTGAGGTTGTAAATGATCTCTAATTTATCTGGCCAGCCGAGCATGGTGTCCCACTCTTACTCAATGTTTTGTACCCTGTTGCTACTAGTCTAGTATTTTCTTTGCATATCTGCAAAACTGGCATGATTTTCATTGTATAACATGTAAATCCCAAGACCCTTCAGACAAAAACAAATCCTCTGAGGAGCCAGTGGGACTTCTGATAACTGATTGAAGTGAGAGCAGTGGGGTTCCAACACTATTTTATTCAAATAGTATTTTCTAACACAGAATCATAGAATCACAGACTGGTTTGGGCTGGAAGGGATCTTACAGATCATCTAGTCCCAGGCCCCTTCCATGGGCAGGGACACCTTCTACTAGACCAGGCTACTCAAAACTCCATCCAGCTTTGCCTTGAACACTTCCAGGGATGGGGCTGCCACAACCTCTCTTAGCATTACCTTTGGGCTGTATTTACTGTCAGAGAATGCCACACATTTTGGTAAAGTTATTCCACAGGGATATTTAGCTTAACCCTCTCATCACATGACTTGACTCACAAAGCATTGCATCAAACTTGGAAGCTCCTTCCCCTAGAAAATGGTCGAGACAACTGAGAGAAATTCCCTTCTGAAGTGATTCAAAGCAAAAGACTCATTTAGCTGTTGCCTGGACAAAGAATCTGTCTCTCTGCACTGACAAGAGGCTGCCAAGCAGGATCCACACCAGGTTTTGAGTTAGCTTTTGTGAATGTTACTTCTTAGACAGTGGCAGCATTTAACCTGGCATTTAACAAACACCCTGAAGGTGTTTGATCCAGGTATAGTAGGGTAAGGGACTGTTTCTTCTCTACTGCAGCCTGTGTCCATCATTAATTAATGAAAAAGAAAAGCACCATGTCAATAACTAATCCTGTTATGAAAGTTGGCAATGATGTATAGCTGGATATTAACATGCAGATCTGATGAGGACAGGAGAAGAACAAGTTGTTCTCACCATATAACTCACTTAGCTGTGAGACCTAAGCTGTGAAACTGCTTAATGCAGTTTCAAGAAGACGCAGCAGATTTTTTTGGTTTGTTTGTTTTACAATGTTCTCCTGATAGGTAAGTAGCATTAAAAAAAGGCTGCAATGGTGTTAAAATCATAGCTCTGATGTTGGATCATGCAATATACAAAATGCATTTGCTTTTAACTTTATATTCATAAATATAGAAAGTTTCTACTGATACTCTTCTTTCATCCTGAAAATTCTTACACAGTTTGTGAAGGTCCTTTTTCATATAGCCATTCCAGCCACCATGAAACACAGCTTTTTGCTGATACACCACAGTTTAACTGCGTACGGCAATGAAGTAGAGTGTTGTGAAGAAAATTTTTAAAAGCTTGGGGAGCATTAATATGGCTGAGTGGATTGGTCATCCTCTCAATGTTATCTAGTCTAAAGCCCATAAAAATAATCTGTCTCTCTGCTCCTTGAAAGATGTATTCCTAATAATTACTACATTGAAAAAAAAAGGCTTTGATGGTGATATGTGATAGTTTTTTATATTAACTTAAGCCTAAACGTGCACGCTAAGAAACTTGATTTCCCTTTTTTCAATATGTCAGATGTTTTCAACAATTGTACATAAATACATTTTATCCTGCTCACTATGCACCTACGTAGCTTCTAGAAATCCAAAGAACTGTCCTCTAGGATAAGGTATGAGAGAGATCTGACTGCATTTTTCAGACATGCAATCAAGATGAAATAACACAGAATTACTTAGTTGTGTAATATAACTGATTGTGTTATGCCACTTGAGAAATTAAAATCCCTTGGCAGATAAGTTTTTTCACATGCTCCATTCTGCAACATCTCACCCCATCCCATCATTTTAAGCATTTCTGAAAGGGAGAGAAGTGACTTGAAGGAGGTACTGTGGTACAGAAGTCGTACCTCAGGGGAATGAAAGTGCATGGCTGCAGAAGACACTCGAGGTAGGGAGAGGGATAAAGAAAGGGGTTGTGCTCAAAAAAACTCTTTAGAAAGAATCCAGACAGTGTGGAAAGGAGTGAAGCCAAAGTACTGAAGATAGGAGCTGTCAAGTCTGCTGCTTTTAGAAAAGGCTTGGAGAAATGCTTGTGGGATTCCCACTCCTACTGCTCCCAGTGCAGGTCAGCCACCTCCTTTCAGTGGTTCCCCAACCTCCATACACCCTAACATACATTCAACTGTCCTCTTTGAGAGGCCCTGAATTAAACACCATTTTTTTCAGGCTGCAAGTGCTAGGCATGAAAATATGTTATAAAAATAAAACTGCTAAATTTTAAACTGGAGCGATAATACTCCAGGTTCTGGATTCCTCAGGAAAGGGGTCAGAATGCTGAGGTTTGGGGTTGGAACCCTTGTAAAACTTCCCACTACAGAAGTGAATCTCAGATGTGGAAATGGAGTTACCAGAGGAAAAATCTGATGACTGCCATTCCTAGACCATTTCCTGAAATTATACCCCAATGCAAAATCATAGAAATGCTGAGTCCCACATCCCACTCAAAGCAGAGTCAGGACTGATTCCAAACCAGCTTGATTAGGGCTTTGTCAGTCTGAAAACCTTCAAAGACAGAGGCTACTCAACCTGCCTCTGCATCCTGCTTTGAGGACAATGCTTGATTGTCCTCAAAGTGAATTTTCATCTTCTTTAGGTCATGTACAGCAAGAATGGCTGATCCATGCAGCAGTATTTTTTTTTCATTTTTGAGAAACAGCCATTTCAAAAAATGAATGCAATGGCCAGTTGCATTAAGAACACATCCACTAAAATACAGCTAGAAGGCTGTCACTGACATACATGTGGCTGGAACTCAGGCCTCAGGATTGCATCTCAAGAGGGAAGAGATGCCAGAAGCACAGCTCACCAAGGAGCCCGTGGGAGGGCTGTGTGTGAGTGTGCATACACGTGTGCATTTATTTGCCCATCTATAACAAGAAACACTTTGCAAGAAATGTGGCCTAAAATGACACTGTCAAGAAGATATGGAGAAACTTTAGATATGCATCACCCTCCTTTGTCTATTCAAAGTTAAGATTTCACAGGTCTTCCTGGGAAAGCGAGTGAATTGCAACATACTCACCACTTAAAAATAAAGGTAACAGTGACAATCCCTTAGCATTCAATGCTATAAAAAGTCAGACCTGCTCCTGAAAATACTTAAGCAACTGCAGGCATTGGGCATTTCCCTTAAGTCAATGTGATTACTAACAGTGCATAAAATCTGGCATATGCATCTCTCTTTGAAGAAATGATGCTGTAGTTATAAAGCTTCTAAAATATTATTATGAGCAAAAGTTATTTAAATAAAGGTAGACAACACATTTAGAGTGCTTTGGTAGGCATTACAAAAAAAAGAAAATATTAATAATAAACAGTATATGCTCCTACATAACAGGGCAAATGATATTTATAGCTACTGCATTCCCAGTGGAATAAAGTATATTTGCCAAAATATAAACCATGATAACAAATTGTATGTGCTTCCTGTGACCTCTAGCTTTTAGAATTTACTCTAGAAGAAGAAATCACACTTCATTAATCTTCTAACTGAAATGCATTATTTAGCATTCCAATGTAATAATTGAGTAAAGCAAAAGAAACAGTAAAATTTTCTAGCAGACAGAAAAAACGAAACAGTTTTGAGAAAATATAATACAAAAATGTAAAAAAATTATGAAAATTCTTGCAAGGCAAGAATTCAATTCAAGGCAAAGGTAAGTATGCCTCTTGTGTGAAGACTTCTTCAAGGATCTAGTTAACATTCAGTGTGACTGCCACTACCCCACACAGGGTGTAGGCAGCAGAACTGGAGATGAGGTGCTGCTGAACGGCCTGGATCTCCCAGCCTCTGGACAAGTGCCTAAACACTCTAGCTGGAGACTCAAGCTAAGTATCAGGTAAGTACATTGATAACTACACTGACTGAGTTAAATATACTGCAGACTCACCCTAGCCTAGTCCTTCCTAGCAACTGGCATTCTGCCCTCTTGAAGAGAGCTCTAAATCATCCTCATTCCTGTGCCCAACCTGCCTGTGAAGACAAGCTGGNTTGAAAATGTAGTCTAAGAAAGTAAAATATTATCTAAATAGTATACATGTCTTCCATCCCAGTCACACAGTCCACAAGGAATATGTAATTCTGCTTTGAATGATTTTAACAAATGCTAGCTAATACCCAAATTAACTGTCAGCAAAAGGAAAAACTCACTTAATTTAACTAGTTTATTTCAACAACTTTATTTAAAGG
>VYZP01008249.1:0-10363 GCA_013400635.1 Hypocryptadius cinnamomeus | reverse complement strand
TTGAAAATGTAGTCTAAGAAAGTAAAATATTATCTAAATAGTATACATGTCTTCCATCCCAGTCACACAGTCCACAAGGAATATGTAATTCTGCTTTGAATGATTTTAACAAATGCTACCTAATACCCAAATTAACTGTCAGCAAAAGGAAAAACTCACTTAATTTAACTAGTTTATTTCAACAACTTTATTTAAAGGATATTTAAAGGTTAGAAATTAGTACAGGGTAAGGATGGATCCCTGAAATTAATTTTGTGCATCATACAGTCCTATTTAACTCACTGAGTTTACTCATATGAATGAGAAAACATCCATTAAACTAAGCCTCAACTTAGCAAGCTAATTATTAAGAATGACTAGTTTTACTGAAATAAAAAGGCAATACCTTTACCTGTCTTAGGGAATATTCTTTCCAGTCTGAATACAGGTTCCATGCCCATGAAGTCTTCCTAAGGTACAAATTTCTCCATGATCAGCAAAGCCTTTTTTGCCCAATCTCTGAAACCACTTGTCCTGTTTAAGAAAAAAATCTTGAAAAGAAAGTCCCTAAAAAAATGAGACAGGAAACCACTGCTGCTATTAGGTTTTATTGGCCTACACTCTGTAAGGATTAGTCATAAAGAGTGAGATGTAGATAGGCAATTTCAAAGATTGGCTGGCAATGGCTCACCCACAAGGGTAACTGAAGTGGAAGGGCAGCAGCAGGTCTCCCTGTATTTCCTTTGGGTCTTTTTGCCTTGCAGGACTGCTGCTTGAACTGCATATATTTTGGATTTGTAGAATCAATGAATTAACAATGCACTTTCCTAGTGTACATATAAATTTACAGAACCATATTTCCTGCATGTAATAGACTCTGTCTCTTCTAAAAGTAGCTTGTGTGCTCACCTTTACTGGAAATCTGAGGCTTCAGGTTTTGTACACCTGCCCAGGTTAGTCAGGAAGAACAGACACCTATTCCTGCTTGTCTGGTGTGTTGGAAATAGCAACTGTTATGAGGAAGGTGCAGAAACCCTCCAATGAAATCCCTTAGGCTGCTCCTATAGAGGAATGTGTCCTCAGTCATGAGCTGCCCTCTACCATGTGTGGCCATGCAGCACGGTGGTAAAGTCACTGAAAAGAGAGCTTATTTATAGTGACTGACTATTGATGCCAAGATTTGAGGGAAGGTTAGATCTGAATTTAAAGGAATGTATTAATCTAAATATAATTGACAAAATTCAGCCATGCAGTCAGCCCTACAAAAGAGAACTGAAAAACGTTTACTTCTAAATTTAGTGCTTGCATGAGGAGGTGAGTGGAATTTCAGTGATGTACAGATCTTCTGCACAGAAGAAATAGTAAGGTGTGAAAATAGTATTTTAATGTTTTGCAGAGGTCAAAAATTGCCTGTTAGAGATGGAACCCCAAAGCAACTACATGCACTCAGACAGTGTAATAATGTGGACTGCAGTAATACCTGAAGTAAACTGCAAGAATAAATGCTGAAATGAAATGAATCATGAGAATCCAGTGAAACTGGATTTGATACATGAACAATGGTGGTGTCTTAAACCAAGGGTCAAGTACAAAATACAACCACAGGAAGCAACAGGAAACAGCATGTTCGTTCTATTGCATTATTATTATTTAATGACTAGAAATTAAAAAGATGGCTTGTATTAAGTACCTCTTAGCATAAACACAGCACCCGGAAAAGTTCATATTGAAAAATAAGAAAAGGACCAACAGTTAGCTCATTGGGTAATAACATTATTTCAATAACATAGTATATAGAGGGCAGAGATGGCTGGTCTACTGCTTCTGGAAAACTGGTTCCTCCATGTGTGGAGAAATTGGGTTTTGTGAAGTATCAGAACTGTTTTGATTCATCACAGAAGAGACAGAACAATCCAGCACCCGAGGCTCCCAAGGGCTCTGCCACTTCCAGTGTGGAGGCTCCTGACCTCCTGAAGAAAACACGGCTCTCATGGAAGATAAGGTACCTCAACCTCAAAATGTGAAATAATTACTTCATCATAAAACTAAAATTAAAACTAAAACTCCAGAAACAATCACTGAGCTCTGAGCTGCAAAAACCACACCACACATCTCAGCACCTGGCTGCAGCACTACTCCATGAACTTTGAGCCTGCATGATGGGCTTGGAGCCACTAAAGAAAAGCACAGAAATCCCCAAAGCTCGCTAACTGTGCTTGCTGTCATAGTGACCAGCTGCACTTCCCCATTCAAATGCAAGAGTATAATACATGCCGGGGACAAAATCCCCAGTGATGTAAATATGTGTCCTGATCTCAATGTTTTTCTTAGAATAAATCCTGTATCATGTGAAAAAGAAGGAATCTACAAGAATTATGCTGCTCTACTGTGAAATTATTTATTTTTTGTAATTAAACATATACACATATTGAGGGTGTCCACTGCAGCTATTTTTAATACTGAGAGGATCCAAGGAACTCAGTGTTGATGCAGATTCTTCCTGAAGACTTTTACAGATGTAAGAAACCACATAAGTGAAAATTTCCTCTACATCATGGATGCATGATTTCTATCTAGTTTAGAGATAACAAAGAGCCTCAAATACCTCAGGGTAGCTTTGAAAAACAGTCTCGACCTTACTCTTTAAGGTTTCCTTTTGACAAAGGTGAATAAATTAAATAGCTCTTAAAGAAAAATATTTTTGGCCATCTGTTCAAGTCTGCTGGTTATCTGAAAGTATGTAGTAAGCTAAAATTCATCCGTATTTTGGACTTCTTCCTACATATGACATTTGAAAAAATGAAGGGGTTAATAATGCAAACACGTCATTAAAGACATGATTAAAAAGTGATGATGTATGTGTGTTGATAAAGTCTGAGAAATGGAATTTATGACAGAAAAAATATCTGCAGTCATTAGGAACTGCAGTGGAGTGATGCATGGCTCATGCATTTCCTCAAGAATACCGTTCTATTCCCCATTCACCCACAGAACTGCAAATCTTTAAATGACCAAAACTCACAGAGTCCCAGCTAGTGTATCTTGTGCACACCTCGAGTTTGTGTGAGTGTAAAGGACTCTTATCCTTTGGGAAAAATTCCATCAGCAATGAGAACAGCCAGCAGCCAAACTGCAGCCAGCCTGTGGGTGCTTGCATCATTTTAGCCCTTTTTAAGAATACGTGCTAAGAAAGCACTTAAGTGGTGCTGTTACGCTCCCTAAATTCTCTTTTCTCTGCTAATATCACCTCAGAACAATTTCTGAAGTGGTGTCATCAGTTTGTCATACACTAAACGATCTGGCTCTGTACTCTTAGCACTAACAAAGACACTTGGGAAAATGCCATCTTCACTTTCTTCAAGTGCAGTTGGAGAGAAAAAATGTAAAGTAAGATCAAAAGTCATCTATTAGGTAAGTAACCTAAATAAGCATATGTAATTATTCTGACATAACTTGAAACAAATACAAATTAGAAAAGTGACTAGAAATACAAAATAAAACTCCATCTCATAATATAAAAATCTGACATATTCTATTTCAAACATATTGTAGGGTGAGAAGTGAAAAATACATTGAACTCATGCATATACTGTACTACACAGTAATGTAAGCATTGCTTATGCAAATGATTACAAATCAGAAAATATAACATAAAACCTTGAAGTGACACTTCAGTCATTAAACATTGTTTCCTTCCATTGCTTTCTTATGAAAATTTTCTAGCAGAAGTATGGTATGGAGCTGAACTATACAACTGCTAAGAGACACAGAAACACAGTATTTTTGAGCCACCTGTTTTGTATTTTGCAGGCACTGTTTTAAGAACCTAGTATGAAAACCAATGCCAAAGCTTGGCGTTTGACTAAAGTATAAAAATCAACTGGATGAATGCTTTGCTTTATTTTAATAAATACCGGCATTTAACAGCTTGGACAGGAAAAGCAACCATGACTGCAATATGGAAAGAATAATTCACTGTGAAGAGAAAGCGTGAGGCACTGTACTAGAGGGATATGATAGCAATACCATTACAACATCAGTTTGGAAACCAAAATATTTCAATATTGTGAAGATAACACAACAAAACCAGCAATGTAATCTCCTTTGGGATGCACCACTCTCTGGTCCCTTAGAGAAAGAACTTCCCACAGACATTATTGATGGGGTTGCTTCTCAACCCAGCACAACACTGGAATATTTAAACCAGTCACTAAAAACATCAAGTGATACAAAAGAACTAAGCAGCACATCATGAAAGCCAAGTGTCTCTCAATCTACTGGATTACAGAAGAGTGTCCTGGAAGCCCAGCAAATGCCATGAGACACTCAAGACCAAAGGCTGCCACCTGCTGCTGTAGCACCATTGCCAGTCATGGATGAGAGGGTATAGCACGTGCTGACCCAGCAGCATCCTACTTGTGGCTGCAGCTTGTGTGTACTGATGCCATGGCAAAACCAGGGAGACTGAAGGATAAAAAACATGGAACATCAAACAGACCCACCTCAAACTGGCAGTCTAATACTCCACATTCTGTGCATTTTGGAAAGGAAGTGAAAATGGAAAGGCTGATGGACTGATTTTGTTTCTCTATACCCATACCATTCCAGACTGACCATGCCTTGACAAGAGATACTGAAACTTTATAACTAAAAAAAGTTATAAACTGAAAACCAACACAGACTACAGCTGGACTATGTACCTTAAATCCTTACCTTCTAAAATTTAATTAAATTTGGTGTATTACCATTTCTTTCACTAAATATTACCCTAAGGCTGACTTAGGTTAACAAAGAAATGCTTCCAATAAAAAGAATCCCAAAACCTTTATCATAGGAAAGGGAACAATCCAGGAGGCTTCAATGCAGCTAAAATGGAAAGACAAAAGTGACAACCTATACTAACAGACATAAAATTTGCTTTACCACCAGGCAGTACCTGGTAAAGTCATCTATTCATACACTGGGACAGCACAGTACTATCAAATCTGAACTCTCTCTTCATACTGATTGTATTTTACTTCTAGTTTGCACAGGAATAACTAACTGCTAGGAAATAAAAAGCTCGGTATGAGAAATCAAACCTCCAGAGAGTCAAACACAAGGATGGATCCCTGCAAAGCACTGCATACACATCTGCATGAGTGCTCCAGAAGATGCCTAAGACTGTATGGAGTGTGATGGGGGTTATGTCGCTGTTCTGACAGAATTTCCAACACATCTGCTCTCATATTTAAATAAAAAATTTAGTTGTTATCTTTAAAGCAGTAATTTTCAAACAAAAACAGAGCAAACCAAAGTTCCCTTGGGACCACCCACTGCATGCACTGTTACCTCAACAAGGACACTGCTGTTGGAGAGATATCCTTTAGCCTATGCTGCCCTCTGAGAGCCCTCTGACTACAGGAAACCAGAAAACTCATAGTTAAATACAGATTCCATCCACTAGGTGAGAGAAAAATGCCTCAAAAACTTTCTTTATTATCCTCAAGGTCATCATACATTGGCCTCTAAATAGAGGATATGCTAGTTTTATATGAAGTCCATTCATGGTTGAGTTTTAGAAAAGGAAATAATATTAATTCTTTTGTGAGTGCTGATGTGGGCTTTCTTTGTGTTGGGTAGCTGAATATCGCTCCTAGATGACTTTATGAAGATCTTACGCTCAGTAAAAATATGGCTCATAGATTTATTTTAATTAACTTTCTAGGGGTGCCCTTTCTGGAGTCACACTGGTTGGCTTGAAAAACAAAGGAGAATTAGGAGACTCAGAAATGACACTGTAGGAGGTTAGCTACATGACTTTCTTTCCTCCTGTGAAAACTTTAGGAAGTGGGGGTCAGTGCAAGAATCGTATCTTACTTCAGCCATCAGAGTGAACTCTTGTCCCCATTGAAATCAACGGTCAAGCCCTTACTGCCTCCTTTGAAGCCTGAATTTAGCTTTCAGGAGCACATCCTAGCAGTGTGTCTGCCCTTTGCCTTCCTCCTGCAGAGAGCTCAATTTCACCCCAAATGCACTGCCACCTAGTAGTGAAGTACGGAAACAAAACCTTATCTCCCAATATATTTTAGCTACGTTACAGACTCATTTATAGAGCAAAAGCACACCAAGGATGACACCCCCTCTTTCCACCTTGAGCCTGACTGTAAGGACACCAAGCATCCAAGGCTGCACAACACAGAGCACGGCCAGCAGGTCGAGAGCCTCCACTCTGCTCTCATGAGACTCCACGTGCAGTACTGCACCCAGCTCTGGAAACATCTGCACAGGAAACATCTGCCCCAGTGAGACCAGAGGGACCATGAAAATGACCAGAGGGATGGAGAACTTCTGTGACAGGCTGAGAGAATTGGGGCTGTCCAGCCTGGAAAAGAGAAGATTTCAGGAAGACCTAACTGAGGCCTTTCAGTGCTTAAAGGAGGATTTTGAGAATGATGGGGACAGACTTTTAGCATGGCCTGTATTTCAGGACAGTGGTTTTAAACTGGAAAAGGGTAGCTTTAGATCGAACATAAGGAAGAAATTTTTTACTGTGAGGGTGGTGAGGCACTGGAACAGATTGTCCAGAGAAGTTGTGGATGTCCCATCTCTTCAAGGCACTGTTCAAGGCCAGGCTGGATAGGGCTTTGAGTAGTCTGGTCTAATGGAAGGCATCCATGTCCGTGGCAGGGAGTTGGACTGTATGATCTTTAAAGCACTTCCAACCCAAACCGTTCTATGACTTTATGATACATGTAATAGAAGAAAAGCACATTATCTAATTTGAAGTCTTTTGTAACACACTAAGTTCAGATTAATTGTGATTTTTTTACAATATTGGCATAGTATCTGCTAAATAATGAGGTCTTTCCTCTTATGCTACTAAAACAGTAATTTGTCATTAAATTTCTCAAAAGAAATTTAAAGATCAGAACACTCCAACTCAAGTACAAACAAATCACTCACACGAAGAGCACATGAATTTGCCTAAACAATGACTTTGCTCATGGCACTAAAACAACATAACTAACTAGGTAGCTTTATCTGCAGCCACAGGCAAAATAGAGCATGTAATACATTATACTACAGACATAATGATTTTTAAGGTTGTCAGTTACAATCTTTTAAATAAACACCATGCTCTTTCTTTGTCCTCTGATGTAGGGCTGAACTTTGCTTTCATATGTGCTTCCTTGCAGCCTCTGGGCCCAGCAGACTTACTGCTGCCTGGGGACTCCCAGGCTTCCCAGGATGATGGGGTGCCTTCTGCACACCCCCAGGGCAGGACACCCACCCTGACTGAGCAATTCTCACTAGACTTGTTGGACAGACTGTACAGCTGGTTTTGACTTTCAGCTACAGTTTGCACACACATAAACTAGATAAGAGGCTCTGATCTCCTCTATCCACTGACCATGAGGGTTCTTCCAATCCTCAGCAAAAAAGTTTTGAGAAACCACTGCTTCTAGACAACTACATTTTCATGTCTCGAGTGCACACACCATTGTTCCAAAAGCCAATTTACCAATACGGATTAAGTAAGATGGTGTAGACCCCAGAAAAGGGGGTTTTCAGTTTAGTGGTATGATGGTATCTTCACATAGCTTGCACTGGGTATCATTAACAGAACGAGAAATAAGGGCAAGTATCAGAAAAGCACACAAGGGCCCAAAGCAAAGTTTGGGAAGCTATTATGATATTCACAACCAAAAGGCAGTGGGTACCTTACGCAATTTCACCAGCAAAGTTTGTACTTGCATAGCTACTATTAAAGATGCACAGAAGAAGCAGTATCCAAAGCAAACAAAGTTAGATTTTTTTCAAGATTGGTGACAGCGTATGGGTGAAACAACACAAACTGTAGCATCAGTAGTAAGCATGAATCCAGCTGAACTATCATTATTACCAGGGTCAGTATCTCTGGACACGCATGACTTAGTAAAGAAATCTGAGTAAATACTGTTTCATTAAAAGAGCAACATCTGATTAAGATCACATTAAATTTAATATAAGTTTTGCTCTTGAACTCTGTGGAAGCAGAATTGAATTCACTAACTTGGAACTCTTCAACTTAAGCTTAAAAAAGTATCTATCTAGTTTTATTAGATCCTTAGACTTTTTCTATTACATTCTCTTGCATGATTTTTTCCTGTTCTCATATTATTTTTCTAACTGCAGACCATCTGAACAAACATGACATCATATGAGAGAAGAACATTATCCCACATTTTCCCAGAGATGTAAGGGTGTTTTCTGTGTTACCTTATAAGATTTGTCCTGGCAGGACACAATAGGTTATTGCTCTCTATCTTACTGGGTCAAATCAGCATACACAGCCCATAAGTAGACATAAGTGACACTGCTTTTAGTCCTTCTGAAAAACAAATCTGGAATACAAGCATGAGCCCTGATAATAGTCTTCCACAGCACAAAATAAACTCAACAGCAGAAGCACAGGCAGTTGTGAGCAAATTCAACAGGCCCTCTTTCTTCTGTATGTGTGTGGACTACAGTTTAGCCTTGCAGAGGGAGATTCACTGTATAAATCTGAGTCTCAGACTTGAAACTTCTCCATCATCTGCAGCCTCAGATGACTCCAAATGGAGCAAGCTACTGCTGTCTGACCAAGCAGTGAGGCATCAAGGGGCTCCTGCTAGCAATCGTGCCCTATGTCAAGGAACACACATGAAGGGGGCATGACCTTGCCTGCATCCAAAGCAGTCTTTAGGCCTACTGAGGCTCAAATCTGAACATCTGCACTCTCGTGAGCTGTTGTAGGATTCCCTTATTAGCTTAGCTCTCTGCAGAGGAAGTGATCACAAAACTTTTGCACCCCACAGAGGATCCTTAAAGGTCACCTTGAAACTTGTCTTTCAGTTGCTATGAAGAGCCAGTTTTCATGTACCCTGTAAACATGGTTTCTCCATGTTTACAGATACCTCCAGAAGAGCATCCAAAAGATGAGGTTCTTATTTACTGTGGCTGAAGACCTTGAGCTATTTTTTAAAAAACTGAGGTAGATTGAAATAGTTTAACTATAATTAAGAAAAATCTCCAGACTCCATTTGTAAGCAGTTATACTTTTAGGTGATTTAACTTCACCTCATAATGAAAACAAGTATTAAGGACTGGAAGACAATCCCAAAGCAACATGCAAAGCAAGAGCCTGATTCTGGTATGTTTAAACTGGTTAAGTACAGCCAATTCTCACCAACCTCACAAGCTACAGACTGCCAGGCCAGTCCTGCATATTAAAGCACTAATAATTTCCTATGGATTTTCAGTATGGAGCTTCAAGGGACATTAAAAGCAGTCATGCACTGGCAGCTACACTCACTAAGCCTACAATCCACGCAGCAAAACAATGTTTACACGTGCGCTAGTGGCCCAAAAGGTGTCCTAACGGTTTACTGGATCAGTAATTTTCCAGGCTCACCAAAACTTGACCTTCTGAGACTGGTGGTGATGGGCATTCAAACCAGGCTTTTTAAACTGTTACCAGTTTATGCAAGATGACCCTCAGCAGACACAGATACCAGTGATTTCCACAATCGGGCAAAGCACACTGCATGGGGCTCCATATATAGTATCAGTCTCCACGAAAGCATCAGCCTCTCCCTGGTGAACCAGTTAACACGCTGTAGACACCTGAAGTAACATCAGGACAATGCCTGACATCAGCCAGGGTCCAGCTCAGGACCTGTCCAGGACCTACCTCAAGCATTAACCTGCCCTGTCACCCACGCCAGCTCTCACCTGCTGCTGGGCACCACCAGCACCTCCCCACCCCTCGCCTGCCGGCCAAGGCAAGAGGCAGCAGCTGTCCCCGGTATGGACCGGCCTGGACGGCGACACCACTACCCTGCCCAGCAAGGCAACCCCACTGTCCTGCCCGCCACGACGAGGGGCAGCGGCCGCCTCCTGAGCACAAGTGGCTCTCAGGCAGTGGCCACTGCCGCCCTGCCGCTGTCCCCGCCCGCCGAGGCGAGGGCTGGCTGACATCTCCCAGCACCACTGGTCTCGTTTAGCACGCACCGGGACACGACCCTGCCCGTCCTGCCGCCCTTACCGGCAAAGTTCTTGGTGAAGACGAGGGTGACGAGGAGGATGGGGATGAGGACGGTCCCGATGGTGACCACGCGGTCGAAGGGCAGCTCCAGCTTCAGCTGGAGCAGCAGAGCCGCCAGCGCGCCCGCCTTGTCATCCTGCTGCCCCGGCAGGATGAGCTCCTTCAGTTTCTCGCCCGCCAGCAGCGCCGTGGCCATGTCGGGGTGGTTATCGATGATGTGTTGCATAAGCAGCGGCGGCGGGCGGCCTCACGCCGCCGGGCTTCCCCGGGGACGGGCGGCGCCCGCCCGGCCTGCGGGGACAACACCGACAGCGGTGACGGCGGGGCCGCGGCCGG
>VYZP01008242.1:17537-30681 GCA_013400635.1 Hypocryptadius cinnamomeus | reverse complement strand
CACACACTAAAGCAGCACAGAACCTGAAACAAAGAAAAGTTAAAACCTGAGGCATCACCATGATGCCTCATCATGGGCATCATGGGAAGAAAAGGGAACTCCTTTTCTTCCACTTCTAACTATCAAGAACATTTTCAAACTACTGCCCTTCATGATATTCTAGCTAAATGCACCTTTAGAGGGAGATATGTGTGGCTTTTTGTCTAAATAAGATAAAAAATAGCAGCAGTGTGAATCATTGTGAGCGTAAAGAGAAACACATTGAAACCAGCACAAGCTCACATTCAGAGAGTAACTCCATTTTGGCAGCTACATTTTAGATTGATTTCCTTTTCCATTTTTCCTGAGGTTGCTGGCACTTTGTGACCACACTGATTTAAATTCTCCATCTTTGCAATAGGATGCAGTGTAAAGAAGGCAGTGGTTGTGTTTTGGCAGTTTATTTTGCTTCATCCCATTCCTCTGGACTGATAAAAGCAGCAGAGTTAGACCTGGTGGGTAATGGGAGGCTCCACTGAGCAGATGTAGCTGAATCCTGATTCTTAAAAATGACAACTTAGACAAAGCTTGGTTGGTGTGATTTAAGGAAGCTGAACTTGATTTGTCATAGATTCCACTAAAACTAATTGGGCTAATTTGATACCAATATGTAAATGCTCTTTAAAAGTGAGTGATGAAACTGCTCCAGCAGCACTGACAGCATGGGTGCTTCTCCAGACTGCAGCCTGGTTGTATTAATGTCAGTTCTCAGGATATTTGGGGCAATAACAGCCACAATTCTGGGTGCAAAAAGAGATTTCTTAGCATTTCTTCCCATTTCAGCCATGCAGGGAGAGCATGGATTGAGGAAAGCAGTACTCCCTGCTCTCTACCAGTAATTCTGTGTGGCTTGTGGAAACAATCTGTGCTTTAGTAAGGAATAGTTTTAGAATGAAATTTTAGTGAATTAATTTTAGAATGAGTTTTAGAATAAATTTTAGTGAAATAGTCTCTTAATGAAGAGAAACAATTTCTCTGTTTGTGTGCCCACGTGAGCATTCACATTGAGCACAATCTCCATGTTCAGGAAATAATCCTCCCTTTGGACAAACAGAATGGCAGTCAAAGGCAGAGGGGTGTTGTCTAGGACAAATCCAGCATTTATTCAAGAACTCTCTCTCAATTATCATTTCAGTTTTGTTTGCATGAATTCTGCCTGCCTGCCTGCAAATGGGATTTGCAATCCTGAGCCAGATTTTAATTCAATAGAAATCACAGTGGAGGTAGCCATGGTAGAATCACAGCTTTTTATTTCAGTAGAAAGTGTTGCAAGAGTTTCACAGCCAAGCCAAACCATTTGTTTGCTGTTTTGTAGTCAACATTTTATAGCCTCTTTTTAGTACAGGCTGTTCATTTAAAAGAAGGGAAAAACTGGTCATGGAGTGAATGCCAGAGGTTATCTGCTTCCCTTGAATAGGAAAGTAGCTTTATCTCCACTGAAGTTGGTGTAGAAGCTTTCAGGTAGTGTGACAAAATCAGCAAATAATTAAAATTTGAGGCGAAGGAGTGGAGCAATCTGTGCTGTCAGACGGGGAGGTTGGTGTGGACGTTGCTCTTCCTCCAGTTGTATCTTCCCAAAATAACAAGGGAATGAAATGTTTCCTGAAATGAGAATCCACTGAGCTGCACTGCCTTTGAATGCTGTGGGGATTCACCAGAAAGGGGCTCACTGATTTGGAAATTCATTCCCCAGTCCTGTTGACTCTGAGGGAAAAAATCTGTAGTTCAGCTGCTGGAATGGGGGATCACAGTTGGGCTTGGTCAGTCCCTCCCATCTGAGGTGGAGCCAATGCAGTGCTAAATGGAATAGGAGAAATTGTTGGAATGCAAGAAATAGAAACCTCCCTGAGTCCCTCAGAGAGAGAAGAATGCTGGGTTTGAATTAGAACCTCTAAAGAAGCTGAAATATATTAAGCCACACAGATGTGAGACAGAAGTGTAAGTTTTAGTTTTAAGTAAGTAGAAATAAATCTTAAAGCTGTGGTTGAATGGAATTGGGAAGACAGGTTAAGGCATCATTTACTCAGTCCTGGCTGCAAAATGAAGCATAATTATTTTTCTTAATCTTCTGCCTTTCATATTCCTGTGATGATGCCCTTTCAGTGCTTAAAAAATGTCTTCCACATTGTAAGATGTCATATTTCTCATGGACCTCTGTTTGTTGTTAATTTAGCTCTGATTTATCCTGAAAATCCTTTTCAGGAATGCTGAAAAGCATTTTCTTGTATAGCATTGCAGGGAGAAAGTCACCAGAAGTCTTGGAAATTCTTCTTTAAAGCCCTGAGCTGCAGTGTGGGCAGAGACTCTCAGATAATCAGAACAAACATTTTGATGCTTTACTCCATCTGAATATGTCTCTAATCATAATATAATCAACTTTCCTGCTTGCATACATGGTTATTACTATTTATTGTTAGTAATTAAGAGTTTGACATAGCAGAAGTGTTTCAGATACATGGAAGTGTCCAAAGAAAATTTAATTTTAGCACTTTTTACTAACAAGTGAGTAAAGGTGGAGTACTAAAGCGACATGATTTTGGGTGCTGACTTTGAATTTTCATTTAGCGACTTGCTTTCCTGCTAAAATTCTCCTTTGGGGCTAATTCCAGCATTGTTTATCTGTTGTTTTTAAACAAAATTACATCTGGAATGACTTCCACCTGCTTCTTCAGCTCTATCTTGAGGGCAGTGTGGGTGGAAATGGAACAGCAGCAGGGGGAGGGAGGGATTCATGACCATGGGAAGGGGAAGGAAAGCAAATCCCTCTCTGATCCCTCCTGGGTCTGGTCTGTGTTGCTCCCTCACATTTTAATCACACTCAGAATTTGGGGCATCGTTTATTTGTAGCACCTTTGGTCTTCACTGACTAAATAATATGGGATTGATAAATAGAAAAGTGGTTTTGGGGGGCAAATCAAAAATTATCACGCGGCTGGAGAAGAATATAAGTTGAGTTTTTCCTGTTATTATTCACTGCCTTTCACCCAAGCCCCAAAGTTTCAGGAAATTCTGTCTGCAACCATAATAAGCCTCAAAAAGGATAATAAAAAAGTATCAGGTGTTGGCAGTCTGTTGAGAAAGCAGGTGGCTGCTCCTAAACCTAATTCCTGGGGTTTTATGGCATGGCAGTAAAAGAGGGAAGCAACCAGCGTTGTTCCCCACAGAGGCAGAATTAAATTCAGATTTCTTTCAGCAGGGCATTAATGGGGTTCCTCAGAGAGAGACTCTCTGGCTTTCAGCTTGGTACTGGGTGGAAAATCATCTGTACAGGGGTTTCTGAGCTGTGACAATATGTTACAACTCGAATTTTTGCTAATTCAATTTATTATGTCCAACAGCTTGTTTCCATATTAGATGTCCCATCATCTTTTTTTTTTAGGCCTTTTGTAAGAACTAAGGGGGATTTCCCTTGCTTCCACTCATGTCTTTATGGTTCACATGCAATTATTAAATTAATAATTCCAGATAGCTCTGCTGATTTTACCTTATGGAAAATCCATTCTGTAAAGATAAATTCCACTTTCTCCCTTTCCTGTAAAGATCATAAATGTGTTAACACCAGAATTTGGGATCAAAAATACCAATTCACCATTCAAAGAAAGCTCAGCACAAAGATGTGTGACAACATTCTGAGCTTGTTGCTTCTTTAAAAAGTATTTAAAATTCTTTAGTTATGGGTTTGCATGGAGAAAACCCATTTAGGGGTGTCCATAATGTTTCTACAAGTGTAAAAGATTTAAGTTGAATAATCAAAGCAGGATTATTCCCTGCTAGTCCTGCCCAGCCCCAAAAGCTCAGGGACAAATTGTGTTTCTGGATTCCCTGACTGACCCAGGGACATTTTCTCACCTTCTGCATATTTTTCTTTTGTTAAATTTCCTTATTTCAATATATTTTGTAGTTTATCAGACATATCCTTTAGCACTTCAGTCAACAAGAAAATAATAAAGGTTTGGTCATAGAGCTCCATGAAATTCTTTGTGGATTTCTGATCCTATTGGCTATTTCTAGTTTTCTAATTTTTGGGGTGAGAATTGAAGCAGGCAGTGCCCTTCAGAGCCGGGCATTTGTATTTTTAGCTTTGGCTTTCTTTAATGTAGAATTATCTGAATTGCTCTGCCAATGTCCAGTTAATGACATGAGCATCTCTGATAATTCCTGCATTTTTGTCCTCGCACTTCCCAGTTTTTAAACCTCTGAAAATAGCTCAGGAAAAAGCTTCAGGAGGGAGCAGGAAAATGGGGAATGGGCTGTGAAATTAATCAATCCTACAGTCGCAGGGGTGAGGTGAGTGTAACCCTGCTATGAATATAGGCATCAATTGGGCATTTTTAGCTGACATCACATTTGGTACCTAGAATCCAAAGACTTTGGGTGGAAAAATAAAGGAATGAAAGCTCAATCATAATATTATTTTAGGAAACAAAATCAGCCTGGATGCAGAGATGTGTGTCCCCACAAGGGCAACTGTCCATGGTAAAATAATTTCTAAATTTAAAATAGAGACCAAATATACACAAACCTGTTACTTTATGAAGACAGTTTAAAAAATCTGAGTTTTCCTTCATTTTACTGCTCAGTGCCTAATTGGGGCCTGAATATGTTTAAAATGAACATTCATTTTTCTGTTTCGTTGTTCCAAACTCGTGCAATGGAAGTGAACCCCTTTCCTAATCCTAAGCCAGGCAAGAAAAGGGAGTGGATTTATCCTCAAAGGCAATGCTTGACTTTCTGAAAAAATTGATGAATCTTCTGTCTCAATATCTGATACCAAAGCAGATCCAGAAGATTAAATAGGCTCTTACTTCGGTTTTTTTTAGCTTTTTCTCTACTTTAGAAATACTTAAAGTGTGTAAAGAAGTTCATTTTAGCAGTAATGCATTATTTATCATTTTTTTAAAATTATATTAACATCATTTTTACCTGATGGAGAGAATTGTGATCTCCTACCATTTCAATTCTAATAAGAACTTGCCCATTCTTAGAAATCAGGCATTTCTGAATGCACATATTTTGGATGATTTGGCAGAAATTCTTGCCTGGTGTGGTTTCTTCTGCCACTGAACATCTGGCCAGATATTCATTCCCATCTCTTCTTTCATTCCAGTGTGAAATTCCAACACTTGGAGAGGAGGCAACTTCATCTGGATTTTAATGCCAGTCGTGCCAATCTCTGGCCTTGGATTGTGGGATGATTTGTGAGAGGTGAAAAAATCAGGATTAATATAAATTTTAAAAGGATTGATTAGCAAAAAATGGGATTAATGGGAATTTGGGTGTTTTTTAGGGATTGTTTTGTCGTTTCTATGATACAACATCACTGTCACTGCTGTTTGTCCCCATCATTTGTGAATGTCACCCCTGCCTGGGCTAGCTGACACCTCCCAGTGCCCCTGCAGGATTGGGATTTTGGGATGAAATCCCATCCTGGTGGAGTCAGGTGGGAATTCCTTGCACACAGGGCCCCTGTGTGTGTGCAGCAGCAGCAGGAGCAGGTTCTGGGTGGGAATTTGAGAAATGGCTGAGCAGATGGCAGCTCCAACGTGTGAGGAACTGATCTGCAGTGATTAAGACAAGTGTAAAATTGGATTTTCAGCATCTTAAAAAGTGCATGGCTCACTTGCTTGGAATTTAATGCAAAATAAGTGGAAGTTCTGTGACAATTTGTAAATTTGGCTGAGGGGAAAGCCATTAATAATCCTGGTGGCTGTCTCACTTCTTGAGGGATGCAAATGGTGCAGCCTCCTGTGGTGGTAAAGGCGAGGATTTACCGAAGGCTTTGAGAAGAGAACTTTTACCCAGCTGGCAGCAAGAGCTAAAAATGAACTTTTATACTTTTATTGTGTACAACTTTTTACTTGTAGTGTTCTGTGAGAAAGTAAACTGTTAAAAATGTTGGTGTTGCATGAAAAAATAATTCCCAGAGTGAGGGTTAGGTCCACATGTATAATTTAGAGTTTAAAAGTTAAATAGTGTGTTAGTGTATATAGTTAGTTAGTTTTATAAATCTGCCAGTTTCCCACCTGTATGATTACACAGGAAGGGTGGGTGGATTTGCAGTAGTTAATCAAGATTGCCTTTTGGTTTCAATGTTACTTTTCTGAAGGACTGGGTGGATTTGCAGCATTTAATCAAGTTTGCCTTTTGGGTTCAACATTTATTTCTATCTGTTGACTTCTGAATTCATTTTCACTGCTTTATTGAGAACTTCAGCTGTTTGCATCCTTCAGAATTGGCCTTAAGGGTTGCTGCTTAATTAGAGTTGAATTACATGACACAAACCCCCAAACATCAGCATTCCTGGTCCTTCCAGCCATTGCCATGAGGTACTTCTGGAAAATTCCTGGATAGAGCTGCAGATGTTGCAAGGAGAGCACACCTGGAGCAGCACTTAAAATTCAGGAGTGGCAGCGATTGCAGATTCGCCTTAGAGCTGCTGCTGGATATTCCTGGTGGATATTAATATTGGATAGTCCTGCTGGATATTCATGGTAGATATTGATACTGGATATTCATACTGGATATTCATACTGGATATTTGTGCTGGATATTCATAGTGGATATTCCTTCTGGATATTCCTGCTCAGTTTTCCTTCTGGATATTAATCCTGGATATTCATACTGAATATTCATACTGGATATCCCTGCTGGATATTCCTTCTGGATATTCATACTGAATATTCTTTCTGATATTCATTCTGGATATTCATACTGGATATTCCTTCTGGTTGTTCCTGCTGGATATTCCTACTGGATATTCCTTCTGGATATTTATGCTGGTTATTCATCATGGATATTCGTGCTGGCTCCTCTCTGAACAAACAATTCCAGCAGATATTATCAAGGGGAATGCTGAAATAATATTGCAGTCAACACAGATCTTGAACTGACCTTTTTTTCTTTTTTTTTTTTCCCCCAAGCTCTGAAATATAGATGTAGCCAGGCTGCAGTTTGGAAAGTAAATTAGGCAAAGCATTAAAAATGTGGGTTGGTGCAATTTTTTTAATAACAGTTTTTTGGTCTAAATAATTTCCTGTAATCCAGGCCTCCCATTGCCATCTGCAGGAACCATTTTCCCAGTTTAAGAATGAGGTTGGGAATGGGACAGCCTGTGCCTGAGGCACTGAGAAAAATCAGCAGTGACCCAAGAGCTGCTGGGGGATGTGTGCTTGGAAATAAAGTGCTGGTGATGAAATTTAACTTCAAAATCTCTCTGGTTTCAGTCAGGGAGGACTGAATCTTCATTTGAATTGTTCAGCTGAACCCCACCATTCTCACCTTTTTTCTCACCTTTACTGTGCAAAGTCTAGAAGTTCAGATTTTTTAGTTTTTTGTAGTAATTATGTTGCAGTTGTCGAAATTGAAACAGATTATGGGATTGCTGATTATGGGAATGCTGAGTCCATGACCCCATCCTGCTCCCTGAACACTTCTTGGACCATCCCAAGCTCAGGTCCTTGGCTGGTTGAATCTTGGAAACCTCCAGGAATGGGGAGGAGTTGCCAAGCAGCATTTCTGCACTAACCAGCAAAAAAAAAAACAAACCCAAACCCCAACAAAAAAGTGCCACACAAAGGTCTCAGTTCAATCATTTTTTCACCTTCTGCTTTAGTTCATAGCTAAACTGTTAGCTCATAGTTCATATTTATTTCATAGTGGCCTTTGGAGGAATGGAGTGAAAAGGAAGCTGGCAGGGTTTGGCAGAAATAAATTCATTAGTCTGGTTCTGAAATTCTGAAGAAACAAAAGAGATGAGGAAATCGGTGTAGCCTGACGTGCCACTAAATGAAATAATGGCAAAGTAGACATATTTGGGAAAAATACCTGATTTTGTTGTGCTGCCATCCTAGAAAAGGCAGAATGGAATGAAGCAGTTAACATTTGGAACCTGTCATTCTGCATTTTTGCTCATTCAAAAGCTGTTGACTGCGTGCTACACAACATTTCCCTCATTCACAAATGATAATTGGAATAGAATGGGTTTATTTGGAAATGATATTTGCATATGCACTCCTATTTTTTTTTTCTTGTGGAAAATAAATTATTCTCTTTAATACATGGGAGAAATGAGCTGACTTCCCACCAGCATCCTTAGAAATGGAGTTCAGAAAGTCCTTGTGATGTAGGAGGAGATTTGCATCTCCACAGAAAACAGGAGCCTGTGGTTTTTCCCTTTGTTTAAAGCAGTTCTCTTTTTACTTTGATTTTCTCACCTGTAAGTTTATTTATTGAATTTTCAGCTAATTTGGTTTCAAAGCAAGTATGGTAAACAGATGGAAAAAATATTGATAGCTTTTGCCACCATGAAGCATCTCTTGCATCCAGGAAATATTTATGTTTTTAAAGAAGAGAACATAAAAAATTTCTCTTTGGAGAGCCAGGAAATGATTCTTAAAAAAGAAAAAAAAATCCCCTTTGTAATGAGATGAATCTGTACATGTTGCACGGGATATTAGACAATAATTTATCCAGCCAGAAGAGTGTTCACCTATTTTGAGTTTACGAGCACAGATAGACTGGGAACAAAGCTCTGCCTTCTGAGAAGATAAGTGCTTTTTAGAGATCTCTGGGCTCTCTGGGGTTTTAATTAGGGATTTTTATAGCTTTTGTATACGAGCTTCTAAGACCTTTTTACTTCAAAATAAAATTCAGATTTTTTGTGTCCTCCCTTGATCAATTTTAAGGCCAACAGTGAAGGTAGAAAGGATCT
The DNA here is from genome assembly GCA_013400635.1 of Hypocryptadius cinnamomeus. Taxonomy (NCBI): domain Eukaryota; kingdom Metazoa; phylum Chordata; class Aves; order Passeriformes; family Zosteropidae; genus Hypocryptadius; species Hypocryptadius cinnamomeus. The sequence goes on along the minus strand of VYZP01008242.1, from coordinate 21,932 downwards.
CTTTCTAAATACTAATGAGTGCCTTTCCAAAAGGAGAAAGAACCTTCAGCAGTGTGCGTGGGCAGGTGTTGAGGTATCTATAAAAGGCTATTTTATGGATACAAAAATAATTGTAATTAACAGAATTATTTAATTAGGCTCCCAAATTTAGGCTTTGGCTGGTGAATGCTTCACTGTGGGATTGGTGCTCCATGCAGCCCTCAGGAAGGGAGTGATGTGTGTGTCTAAAATTCAAAAAGAAGCTGTGGTGACTGTTTCTTACCTGAAATGGAGGTGGCCCAGGGAGCCTCATCCATGCAGGAATTGGAGCTCTGAGGTTTTTTTGGGGGATTTTTGGGATGCTCAGGCAGGCAGAGGCAGCTCAGGACCACCCTGCTGGCACCTGCTGGGACGTGGTGACAGCTCTGCCCTGCCCCAGCCCTGCTGAGGCAGCTCCAGGGCAGGGCTCACACTCAGCTGCTCCATCAGAAGCTCCTCCAGAGAGTAAAAAGACATAAAAAGTTCATTTTTCTCCAAATTACTCCCACTCTTCAGTTGCCATGGCTATGGTGAAATGTTGTCTTCAGCTGGGGTTGAGCTGGTGGCTCTGCCAGAAGCTCTCTGAGTCAGCAAAATGGGAATAAAAACTGGTGCCACCTTGCATAACACATGTTTTATAAATATGATTTCTCCCTGGGAAAGAGCACAAGTCAAAGGCATTGTTGGCAGCCTCGATTCAGAGGTTTTTTTATTTTTATCTGATTTTTGTGCATCATCTGCCAAAAGAAAGCCCCGGAAGTTTGACTCAGGGTGTGATGCAAGAGGAAACAGATGGCAAATTCCACCCAAATTCAGGGTTAAGCCACGATGGGTAAAAACCTGTGGGAAAACTGCTATTTTTAAATATTAGTGACCTCATTTTTTAAACTGAGGGAAAAGGTTGTTTTCCTTCCACATTTAATACATTATTTCTTGTAAGTAAAACAAAACAGGAAGTGTGATCTTCTCTTTAGCTTCTGTATTTTGAATAAAAGGAAGAATTTAGCTCAGTCGTTTTAATTTCAAAAAATAATCCCAGATCCAGCATTTATAAAGTTCTTACGATTATTTTTGTAGGATTTTATAGCAATTTTTACAGCTTATGGTAAATATTTGTGTCTTCCCTGTTAAAGCCTTGTGTTTATATACAAATGTAAATGAATATATACAAATATGTCTTAAAGGTTGGGCTTTGTGATCTATAATTTTATGATTCCATTAATTTATGATTCCATAATTTTATGATTCTGAATAAGGATTCTGATGTGGGAAAAAAAATGGGATTTACAGGATAAACTTATTTTGACAAATGAGGGGGGGGGAAGAAAATAAGGCTTAAATGAATGTTTTTCTTGCAAAAAGAGTTTTACAAAATAATACTTCCAGCTGAATTATCTGAACAGTTGTGAAATCAAGACAAGAGCTACAGGTGATACTTTCAGCCACAAATACCTGCCAGAAGGACATGAAAAAAACCCTATTTTTACCATGTAATCCAGCAGCCATGGCTTTAGTTTTATGTTTAAAATTCATTTAATCATTTAGAAAACACTGCCTGGATTAAAATATTTTCTGCTTTAAATAATCACTGAAACATTGTGATCAATTCTAGTCACTATTTTAAAAAATACCTTCAGTTTGAAGTATATTTTTTTATCCCATTGTCCAAAAACTGGATGTTATTTCTTTCAGCTGGCCTGAATAATGCATTTTCAGTCTTGTTCACCCTCTGGTTTCTGGGAGGCTTTTAAGTTTGTTTTGATTTGCACTGCAAGGAACTCTGCGACTCAAATCTGGAATTTTTGAAGAATCAGTCTCAGAACTGCTCTCATTTGATGTTTTCTGTGGCCCTCAGGAGAAAAATGAGAGGATGCTGATGGAACTGGTTGGGAAAATGGGATCTGTGGGGAAAAGAGAAGGGTGGCAATAGCACAGAGAAGCTCTGGAGTGACATTTGAGGAATAAAAAGCACACAAGAGTTTAACACCTGAGAGGATGAAGTGCAGTGAATGCACTGAAGGATGAACAATTTAAAAATAAACACATGGAAAGATTTTGTCAGGTGAACATGCTGGGTAAACATGTGGATACATCCTCAAACTGGGACAGGGTTGGAGAGAAACTGGGGGGGATCTTAAAGAAGGGGAGATGGGAATAGATCCATTTCTTGGGGTTTAAGAAATTGCCTTTCAGCAGGTTAGGAACGTGCCCATGGATTTCCTTCTTCCTCTGCTTGGTTGCACAGAGGGTTGGTTCAAAGTGCCTTGTGTGAGGTGATGACCTGCAAAACCCTCTCAGACACAAACCCTGGACAATCCCATCCCAAAATACTCAGGCTGTTATCTACTATCCTGTCTAAAAGAATGTAGGGAAGGTGCTTTCTATTCTGTGTGTCTCCACTTGTAATATGAAAGCTTGGTGCATTCTTATTTCATAATTTTCAAAGAGAAGAAAGGGTAAAATCTGGTATTTTTAAGTTGGTAATCGCACCAAGATCTTATTTCATCTGTTTTTAGTTTTGGTTTGGTTTAGTTTGGTTTTTAGTTTGGGACATAGCCCAGCTCATCCCATCCTTTACCGTGTTCATCCCTAACTTTTTAAAATGAACCATCCAGGACCCAAAACTAAATGTTTCTTATTTTTCCACCTTTCATTAATCAATCCTTAATCTTACAAAAAGAAACCTCATTAGCTGGGCAATGATCTAATCATTATAAACCTGAGTTTGATTGGCATTAATTACACTTTTTTTAGTTCTGTGCTTAATGAGCTCTGCCTCGGTCGTTCCGTTCCTTGGCCTGGGATCATTGTCAGACTGATAATTACAGAATTACTTTGTCGTGCTGTTTATCTCTTTTCTGTGTTGACAAAACATTCCATTTCTTTACTATTCCAGGAAATTCCTGGCTCTTGAAGAGGCACAAAAAGTCAAGGACCTTAGAAAACTTGCTGGAAGCCTATGGAAGGAGCCTATTCTGACCTCTCTCATTTATGATGCCTCTGTTTAAGAGCTGTGCTTGGCATCTTCAATTGCTTTTTGAAAAGAAAGTTGACTCATCATCTCATGAAGAGACTAAACCACTTGTTTCTTGGCAGAATAACAGGTAAGTGACTGCACAGTGAATTTATTTGGGTTCATTTTTCCCATTGTTAGGATCCATCCTGTGCCATAAAATATGAAGTAGAGACAACAGAGAAACGGTTCGAAGTTTGGATAAAGAAGGATTTTGGCAGCTCAATTCCACGTTTGATTTGAAGATTCCAGAATTAACTCCTGTGCATTACTGAGCTTTCTGAACTTCAGGAGAGATGCTGTAGCTGTACCTCAAAGGGTTTTTTAGAGCAGATGGTGAAAACTTTCATTCTCTGACCTTTCCCTATCAGTTTTCCACCATTTCCAGCTTCTCCTCCAGCTTCATGACATTGGTTACCAGCTTCTTCTCACAGCCACAGATGCTGTCCAGCTGTTTTTCTTCCCAGGATTTTTTCCATGTCATTTTTGTAGGTTTAGGTGTATTTTTCTGCTGTGGTTGATTTTCTTTATTGTTGGGGACACTTTTAACTTCAGAGAGTGATCACAGGTAGCTATCTTAGGTTGAGGTTTCATCCCTGAAGCAAAGGCAGAACTCTGAGTATGTCCCTGGGCTGCCTTGCTCCATCCAGGTCTATCCCTGTCCCTTTTGCACAGAGAAGGAAGGAAGTGAAGGGACCAGGACACCTCCAGAGTCCCCCAACTGCAGCAGAGCTGCCAAGGAAAAAGAGCCTCTTCCAGGCACTTCTCAGACTCCTTTGTTCACCAGTCACAGTTTTGACAAGCTGCTAACTCACTCTCTCCGAGATTCCTGCATCTCCAGGCAGGAAAGGAATGACAAATCAATGACAAATCACTCCAAGTTCAGGCAACAAGTTGATCAAAGCCTCAGCAGTGGGAATGCTGCCATTCCTGGGGGTGGTGGGAACAATCCCAGCCTCCTCCCAAAATATCTTGTCAGCTCGGCCTTAGTCAGGTTTTCAACCTCCCTGAGATCCAGGCAGTCCAAGGGACTGGCAGGGAAGAGAGGAGCCTCAAAATGAGTTTGTTTGACATCAAAGGCTGAGCTCCCACCTGTGCCAGGGCACTTTGTGTGTGCCTCCCCCTTGCGCTGCTCCTGTGTCCCTGTCCCTCTCTGCAGCTCTGACTCACTGCTGCTGACTTGGAAACTTCAAAAAGCCCCAAACTTTACAGCTTTTCCAAGTGGTTGTAACTTGGTTTTTAATGCTTGTGTGTAGAGCCAGATTTGGGCTACGTAAATTCTGGAGTCCCAGAGTCACTCGAGTGATTTAGCAGAAAATGGCTTTTTTGGCGTCCCTTGGTAATCTTATTTTATGGGGATACTT
>VYZP01008242.1:0-17511 GCA_013400635.1 Hypocryptadius cinnamomeus | reverse complement strand
TTTTATGGGGATACTTTGTTCTTTTTTTTTTTTTTCCCTCCTGCTGGTGCCCCACAGTGGAGGAGACAGCAGTAATACCCTGTAAAATGGAGAGGGCTGTTTGGTGGTGCTGTGGAACAGGAAAGATTTCCTTGGAAAATTCACATACTAAGGGACACTCAGTGTTTTATTGCTGTAGAGCATGAACTGAAAAAAAAGTCTCACCATGTGCCCCAGTGATCCACCCATTACATTGTGTAAACACAGGATCCCATGGGTGCAGACTGTTGTTAGCAAATATTTGTGGAGGTTTTTTATAGCAGTGTGAGAAGGCTTTAAAACCAGCAAGTCTCTGTTACCTAATAAACCATTTATCTCCCTGGTTGTTACGGATTCCAGTGGCAGGAGATGAGATGAGCATGTACTGGTGTTGCTGTCACCACCAGTTTGGGTTCTTACACCCAGCAGTTAAATTTTTGTGGAAAATAGCCCTCAAACCATTTGAGTAGCTCTGATATTACAGGAAATTGTTTTTAGCCTGGAAAAGTCAAAGTGCCTATTTGTGATAAAAAGGCAAAGAGGAAATTCCTGAGAAAAAACTCTTGGTCTTGTGTTGAGCTCCTTTGAGGTGATCCAGTGTCACATTTTAATGTCCCTTTTATTGCTGTGCTGGAGAAGGACTCACACTGGAGACTTTCCCTCTCTCTTCAGTGTTTGCTGTTGCATTGACCTGGAATCCTCCCACACCAGGAACTCAGCTGGCCAAGCAAACCAGAACAATTTCCTTCTTTAAGTGAGTATTCTCTTTATTCCCTTTCCTGGGTAATCCTGATGATGAAATCCTACCTGTGTACTCCACCTGAAATGAAGCAATAGCCATTGTCATAAAAATCTGAAGAAAATCAACATCCAAACTGCAACAAGCCACAAAACTCAAATTCAAGCCGCAAAACTCAAATTGTGGACTCCTGGCTGGGTTTCTCTCCTTGACCTTTCAACAGCAGTAAAAGTGCTGTGTCATGAACTTACCTATTAAAGCAATTTTAAACCACATTAGAACTTAATGAAATCTGCTCAGGCCACTTATTTTTTCATGTATTTGCTGTGTATCTAATGCCATCTTAATTAATTTTACCCTTAGACTGAATGGCTAATGCAGTGAAGGGACCATGAGGTGTGACTTTGTGCCACAGCACAATTCATTTTTGTCTCACTGCTGTTAAAGTTTGATGTGTGGAGGCTTAAATATAGTCCTGGAACTCTCATGCATTGAGGATGAATAGTAAACTCTATTTTTTATGTTAAAACAGATGATCATAACACATAATAGGCATACTGATGAACTTGTTATTTTTATAACTTTACAGAATGCCCAAAATTAGTTCATAGTTTTAGTGGCAGATACAGGAATTTAGTTTGCAGTGCTCAGTTCTTTGCAAAGTATTTATCCAGGGAAGTACAGCCACAACATCCCATCATTTATTAGACTTTGGCCAGCAGTAACTTGGAATTTAACTCTTTTTAAAGACATCCTCTGTGCTCATGTACTTAAAGATGAAAATTCTTTAACTGTGTTGTAAACCAAGCTTTGATATTTTGAAAATCCAGTCTGGGGATATTTTTCTGTGCCACAGATTCATTATTTCAGTATCTTTTTTCAGAACAAAGCAATGCAATAGTAAATCAGCATTTCCACAGACAGTTCTTGATGCTGCTGGCTGCATTTGCTGTTTTATCACATGAATCAAAGGTGTGGCAGCCAAACTCCAAGTGACAACTCAGACTTGTTCACCCAAAAACCAATCTACTGAAGAAAGAGGAGAAATCAAAGAGAAAATGGGGATGAACTGCACTGAAATAGCAGAACTCCATAATGATCAGCCTGATTTCATATTTATTGAGCTAACAGACATCCAACTTAGCAGCTCTAAATGCAGGAACAACAAAGACAGAGCACACCAAACACTCTTCATGGAGATGGTAATGCAATATTTCTGGAGTTTATCCACAGAGGGCCACTCCTCAGTGATGGAGTGAACATTCTGTGAAGCACAATTCAGTGTATTTCCAGTCAGGAGAAAAACCTGACACCTAAAGCAGAGCTAAGGTGGAATTAGAGTGTTCAAGTCTAAAATTGCTGGCCCTAGAATGGATCAGTCCCAATTTATACTCCAAATACCTGGTGGTTTGGGACCTGTGGATTGGATTTAGTGGTTTGTGGAGACTTTGGGGTCTTGGGGCATAATCCTTTTGACTTCCTGTGGTTGAGGAAGTTTTGGAACTCAGCCCTCTATTTCCTCAGTCCTGCTCCAGCCACTGGTTTGCAGTGTAAAATAAAGATGAGAAGAGGGAGAAGTTGAAACTCTGGGAATCACAGAATGGTTTGAGTTGGAGGAGGTCTGAAAGATCATTTCTTTTCATGGGCAGGAACACCTTCCACCATCCCAGGCTGCTCCAAGCCCTGTCCAACCTGGCCTTGGACACTTCAGGGGACCCAAGGGCAGCCACAGCTGCTCTGGGCAATCTCCCACCTCTGATTCTCTGCTTTCCATCCCAACAATGTCATAGTGTTGGACTTGCTGTGCCAGTGTCCATCTTCAGGAGAACTTTGCAGGTCCCACATTTCCCTTCTGAATTCCAGGTTCCTTCACCTGAGAATGAGGCAGCAGCTCAGATTCTGTCACCTTTCCAGGCTGAACACCCCAGGCAGCCACTCTGTGTTTCCACCTCTCATTCCTTCTGGTAAAAGTCTCACAGATTTCAAAGTTCCACCTCAGATTTTGTGCAGAGCAGGGTTTGAATTGATTGAACAGCTCTTGAGAGCATCATTTTGTGGCTGTTGACCCTCTTTGCAAAGGTTGGAACTGCAACCAGGCAGCAGTTGCTGAGCATTCTCTACATCATTTTTATTTAAAATATTCCTTTCAGTTTTATTAGTCTCTCTCTATGATCTGCAAGGCCCAAATCTGTCTTTAATTTCCCTGGTTTTTTTAGGGATTTCTCTTTTCCCTTCTCACTGTATCCATGATGTGTTTTCTTCTTTCAGAAAGGTTCTGCGTCATCCTGTCCCGCTGGGATTTTGGAATGTTTTCCCCATTTACTTTTCTCTCTTTCAGGTCACTCTCCCCTTATTTGAACAGCAGCTTCCCTCTCTGCAGGCAGGTAAAACAATTTATCATTCTAATGGACTTGCTAAATACTTTTATTTTCTCATGGCATATTTAAATGTTATCAGTTCTAAAAAATATCTCAAGCACTGTGTGAGTTGACAAGTTGCTAATGGATAATGTTTATGAATTATCCTCAATTTCCTGTATTCTAAGCCAAGTCCAATTTAGTTAATTATTGGTTAAATCTTACTCTGACTGTGCTACATTTAAAGAAACGGAGTCTTTGATTAAACTTTTGTAATAACTAATTGCCAGCCAAAGAGAGGGAAAATTCTGTGTTGGAAAAGTAACAAATTGGATTTTGCTGGGATAGTTTTCTTGTGTGGTGCGTGGTTAATCCTGTGAAATCACTATGAAATTGCTATTATTATTCTTCAATGCAGTGCCCAGAAATTCTTTACTACAATCTTTGCAGGTAATTTACTCCAGAGAAAAGGGTGGTGTTAGAACACGATAAAGTGAAATTTCTGTAAAATCCAGTTTCCTCTTTCAGGCCACTCCTGTATTCCCAGGGCTTGGCATGGCAGCCAAGCTTTGGGATTTCTTATTTTAAATAGAAGTGCACCTGCCCACAATATCAAGGAAAAATATATAGGAGCAACAATGCAGATGATATTATCTTAATTTTGCTGGAGCTACGGCAGATTTTAACTCACCCTGAAGCTGCTTTTTGAGGCAGGTAATTTCCATTTAAATAGACAAACTATTTCTTAGAAAACACTAAATGTGAAATGACAGCGGGAAAGAAAAGTAGCAAAAAAATACACAATTACCATTCTGATCCTGTGAGGAAAGAATGAAAATGCAGGAAAACAGGAGTTTGTTTGATTTGGAATGGACCAGCTGTGGCTGCCTCATCCCTGGAAGTGTCCATGGCCAGGCTGGACATTGGAGCAGCCTGGGATGGTGGAAGATGTCCCATGGTGGTGATGATCTCTAAGGTTCCTTCAACACAAACCACTGTAGAGTTCCATGGTTCTGTGAAAATCAGCTTTTTAGTCTCAGCAGATGTGAGCTCCCAGCTCTCTGAAACTGCTCAAATTGCACCTCCATTACATTCATTTGAAATGTTTGATTGGTGCAATCTGCAGGCCTGTACAAGAAGCATAAATATATTATTTTTTATATCTGTTTTTAAATTGATGGGCCAATGAACTCACGAGGGAAGGGCTCGGACTCAGCTGGGCTTTGGGGCAGCATTTGTCACTGCCACCACCATCCACCCCTGAATTACTGACCTGCCTCTAATCCCTGAAGCTCCTCTGGCTCTGGTATTTGTGGCTCAGGATGTCACAGGTGTGTGCAGAGACACGGATCAGTTCTTCTGGCAGTTCAGATCCCTCCCCTTGTTCTCTCAGCCCCCTCCTCTCCCCTCACAGTGAGATTTCACTGAAACGTTTAAGCATTAGGGGTGGGGTTGAGGGCAGAAGGGTTCCTCAGAGATCGAGGTAGTGCCAGGAAAAGAGGGAAGAATACATTGTTATTTCTGCCTTCTTGTGCTCTGTCTTTAAAAATTCACCACCAAAACAACCTCTGGTTGTGTTGAGACACCTTTCTTTCTGGAGTGACTTAAAAGGGAGGAGAAGAGAACAGTAATCTTGATGTGAAAATGAAATAATGGAATTTCTGCAGCTTCAGCAATATTGGTAATTCCCTCTCTGGCCCAAGGAGAGAATGGAGCTTAGAAAGCTGTTGAATTTAAACTTACCAAGGGCTGCTTTCTGAGCAGAAATACTCAGTGTTCCTGTTTCTCTTTTGGTTTGTGGTAACTGAGTAGTGCTTTTGCAGTGTGAGGATCACTTTTCTGCACTCATGAATGTCTGTCCATGTACCTGTTCACTTTAAAGTGCTCCAGTTTTATCTCTGAGGTGATTTTATCTGTTAATTGCAGCTCTTCCAGATGCAACAACAAAAACACACGATTTAGACATGAAGGTGTTTAAATAAACCCTAAAGTTACCAAGTGTCTGTTACCTTGGAGCAGCCCTCTAAAGTGATCTCTGTTTTCCATATTTGCTCAGAAAAGCTGTGAGGAACGTGGTAGAAGATTTTATTTCAGTCTTCCTAATGATTCATAATTAACTTTGAGGGAAAACGATATTTTTAACTTCAGATTTGCATTGCACGTCAAAACTGATCACTTACTCCTGTTAGAGCTCTGTTACCAAGTTCCACAAAGACAGTGGCTGCTTTCAGTCCTTGGTTTTCCATACCTGACTCCAGGGATGGGAAGAGGGGATGGAAGCAGCGTGTGTCCTGCAGCAGGGACACTGAGCAGGACAGAGGAGGACAGTTCAGCACTGAATTCTGCTTTTCTTGGCAATTACATGACCACAAGATGGTTAATTCTCTGTTTATACTTGAACTGCAAAATTGACAGAATTTAAGAGTCGAGCCTCTAAAGGGGAGAAGTGATGCCTTAGGTTTTAACTTTTATATTTTTGAGATTCTGTGCTGCTTTAGTGTGCAGCTCTGAGCTTCATATCAGGGCATGGTGAGCTCTCTGCACAGAGCAGGGAGACAAAACAATTCCTGCTCCAGCTGGGCACCAAGGACAAATGATCCAAATCTCAGCCCAAGAGCACAACCAGCGTGGGCTGGAGAGAGAAAAACAAGCAGGATGGGAGTGCATGGGCTAAAGCTGGAATTGGCCAATGAACTGCAATCTGCACATGGAGCAGAGCTGATCACAGGGAGAGACCCCGGGAGCGCTCGTGCATTTTGGGACCATTTGGGTTCATCTTGGGTGCAGCCCTGGCTGGGCTCTTGTGCTGCCCAAGGTGGATCCATGGAGGAGATCCTTTGAATCAATCCCTGCTTTATTCTGCAACTCTGGCCAGCCTCTGCTCTAGGGCAGCCTGCACAAGGCATCAGAAAATCATTAAGAAACAACCCCAACCATAGGCTTAACCCCATTACAGCCATCCAGTAGGGAAGGTTTGGGTGGAGATCAGGAAAAGGTTCTTGTCCAGAGGGTGCTGGCGCTGCCCAGGCTCCCCAGGGAATGGGCACAGCCCCGAGGCTGCCAGAGCTCCCAGAATGTTGGGACAGGGTGGGGTTGTTGGGGTGTCTGTGCAGGGCCAGGAGTTGGGCTGGATGATCCTTGGGGGTCCCTACCAACGCAGGATATTCCAGAATTCTTTGATTCTATCAGTTCTTTGCTGCAGATCCAAGGCTCAGAATGTCAGAGTCCATGAGTTCAAAGAGTGAAGTTGGATCTCTGGTGTTTGATTTCCTTGTCCCTTGCACCCAAACCAAAGGTACCACTGCTATAAAACAACCACAAAGGCAGCACAATGTGTCAGGTTTTGGTGCAGACACAATCAGTTCCCTCTTTAAAGATGCACTTTTAGGTCAGGAGGAGTTCAAATGTTGTGCTTGGAGCATGGGAGAGACACAAAGTTAATTTGTCACTTATTTGATTTATTCTATCCCACTGAAATGAGCAGATTGAGTCCAGAGGAAGAGTGGAACAACACAGGGTTTAATCAAACCATCTCTCATTTCTGCTTGGGCTCACTTCTGATCCTCTTTTTTAATGCTGACTGCAGATAGTCTGCTGAAGTAATAAAGGGTTGTGTTGTTTAGTACAGAATTGTTCAAAAAAATTAAATCCTGTCTGGATCATTGTGCACATCATTATTATTTTGAATATTACACGAGTGTCTCTCTTGATGCAAACAAATTAAATTGCTTTCATGTATAGAAAACATAATTATACTCCACAAGGGATAGTGCAGTAAACACCATGTTTCAACACTCCATATGCATTTAAACTATTGATTAAAGATGCAGATAATCTATTTTCCATCATTTTGTCAGAATCACATTCTTTCCCAGGAATGTGGGCTCTGAGCTGGTGGCACACCAAGGGATTCCGTAGTTTAAAATCACAGAAGACAACTGGGGGAATTATTGAAGTGGATTCTCTGAAATGGAGGCAATTACCTCACAAAGGATCTCCAAAACTAGGGAAGGAATTTTCTGAAGTGAAAATAATTTTGTTAAAAATATTTTTTAAAATAACGTTTTTTATTTTAAAAATAACTTTAAAATATTTTGTTAAAATCTTACTGCTAAAATCTGGACAACTAGAGGGAAAATGATGTTTTCTATATTTTTAGAGCACTCTGCTGGAGCTCAGGAGTTATGAGCCAATGGCTCTTACCTCAGTATTTAGTAAATTAAATGAAAATTAACTATAGAGATAATGATAATAATGAGCATGATATTCTAAGGATGGATTGCAGCAGTCCCAAAAGGAAATTTTTCTTTCCTCTGGGATGTCATCAAATAACAGATAACTGAGGAGTGATGCATATAATTTATTTGGGGTTTTAAAAAGCTCAAGTGCCTGTTAAGAAAACTTGGAGTAATCATGGGTCAGGTCATAATGAACTTTCATGGGCTGGAAGCTGCTGAAGGAAGGAAACAAAGAATGGAATAAATGGGATTAGCAAGTTAGAAATTGGGCTGAAGACTTAATTCTGGTTTAATGTCTGATGGAAGTTTATGGCTTGGGTGATGTATTGTTATTTTTGCTCTCAGGATTCAGATAACTGGGCAGTGAAAGGTCCTTGCTATCAATCAAAAGCAACTCCTCATTTTGTTTTTTAGCAGCTTTACTCAATTACCAACAACTGTCATTCCCAGAAAATCTAAATTGCTGTAGAAGAGGAAAGTTTTTATTACCTGATTGATGGAGAATATTTTCAAGTCTGGAGTTCACAGTGCTCCAGAGTAAAAAAATCCACCTTTATTTATTTGATTTTAGTATTAGGATGACAGCTGGTGTAATAACGAATTTACATTTGGATACAAACACGTAATTTAAAAAATCACAGATTTTGTGGGGGAAAAAATAATATTTATGGCAGATCATGGAGTTGGTGTTCTTGTCCAAACCGAAAATCTGTGTTGTGGAGCTTGTAAGTGACAGCATCAAGCATTTAATGAGCTTAGTTCTCCCAAATATGGGAGATACTGGGAGCTTGGTCATATTGGAGCTCTCCAAACGATCTGGAGGGGCAACAATGAAATCTTTTCCTTGGTCTGAGCACAGGGAGATGCTTCCCATCCCAGGATTTGCTCCCTTTTCCATCTGCAGGCTGTGCATCCAAGCGTGTGTGCACACGGAGAGGCGAGTGCACGGGGGCAGCGGGCAGGAGGAGTTTCCTGCCTTGGATGCACATTCCAAGGGCTGCCACGTCTTGGGGAGGTTGCAGGGCAGCTGTCAGAGGGATAAAACAAAGCAGTGAGGGTGGGGAGTTCTCCAGAAAAAGTGTTTTTTGTGAATATTAAGGATGAAAGGCATCTAAAGCAGAGCGTGAGCGCTGGGGAATGGTTTTACTGACAGGGGTAAAGATGCTGCTTCACTGGAGATTGTCAGAGCCAGGCAAACATCCCCCAGGCAGCAGCAGCAGCAGAGCTGGTTTATTCCAGAGCGGTGTCTAGGAATTTAAGCTCAATTATGTTAATTGGGGAGACAGTTCAGGACAGGGAGCGGTTGGAACGTGGGCTTTGAGGGTTATCAGAAGAGGCAGGTGTGCTCTGTGGGGCGGTGGGACCTGTCTGAATTTCTGCTGTCAGGGCACTCCAGATTTATGAGTTTCAGTTCCTTAACGAGCTGCTCCGACTCTTTTTTAAGCCTCAGAATCTCCTAAACCCCTCCTTTGTTTGTAGCCCTGCCCTGTCACAACTCTGCTCCTCCAGGCTCATCTGGGTCTTGGATCACTGTAAAGGTTTAGGCTGGACCTCGGTGACTTTACAGAGCTGCAAGTGTTGGTTGTGTCATTAGTATGGAAAGGATTCCTTCACTGTGTTAAACTCCACAAATTATTGATTTTTGTCGTAGCTTTGAAGGTGCTTCTCAGGCTTGTGGATCTTTTCAAGTTCAGTGTTGGACAGGCTGAACTGCTGTTTGATATTGTGTGAAGTTGTGTTTGTACCTGCGAGGGTTGAACGGGGGGTGAAGATGTTCTATCAGTGCCTCTCAGGATGCTGCTGTTTAATGATGCAAGCTCCCTTTTATTTGATTAGGGACTCAGTGCTATCAAAACAGCCATGCAGCTTTTATTACAGGTGTGCAGAGAGGCTGTTCTGTTCTGTTCTTGGATGGGTGAGTAGTTTTTGACACAAATCTCTCTGAACACCTTTATTCCTCATTATTTTGTGAGGAGGCCACCTAGAGAGCTGTCCCAGTGGAACAAAGAAAAGGTGTTTACACGTACCTGGGGAGGGTGGGTTGATGTCACAACAATAATTAAATATGCTGATGTGATTTTAGGATTATTTTCATGGGTGAAAACAGAGACTGCTGCTCCTGATGAGATCCTGCTGATGAATAATCAGCTCCATATCTCAGCGAGGTAAACACAATCTGGGGCTGAATGGATACCAGGGGAAATCCTTCATGTATTTTCATGAGTCTTTGTGTGGGTGTTATTCTTAGACTTTTTTCTAGCAGGGTTCTTGCCTTTGCAGCCCATTCCTTTCCAGCAGCCCTTTCCTGAGCATGGCTCTGGGCTCTCCGTGGGCAGAGAAGGGCCCTGAGAGAGGGGCTGGGCATGCAGCATCCTCATGGATGGGCACTGGGCATGATCTTGGAATAATTTGAGTTGGGAGGGACCTCTGGAGATCACCCAGTCCAACCTGCACNCCCTGGGCAGCTGTTCCAGTGCTCTGCCACATTCCATGGAAGGTCCTTCCTCATGAGGAGGTGGGACTTGTGTTTTAATTCATGGCTGTTGCTCCTCATCCTGCTGCTGGACAGCACGGAGAAGAGCCTGGCGCCATCCTCTTGACATTCCTTAGAGATGTTTACATGGATTGGTGGGATTCCCTCTCAGCCTTCCCTTCTCCAGGATAACCAGGTCCAGCTCCTGCAGTCTCTCATCAGAGATGCTCCAGACCCCAGGTCATCTGTGTGGCCTCCACTGGAGCCTCTCCAGCTGCTCCTTGTCTTTCCTGAACTCTGGAGCCTGGAATTAAAAGTGATATTCCAGGTGTGCCTCAGCAGGGCAGAGCAGAGAGGGAGCAGAGCCAGAAACAGCTCAAAACAGGAAGGGGAAGGAGCAGAACCTGATACAAAGCGAGCAATAATCACCAAATTTCACAGCAGGGAGAGATCCAGCAAAAAATTATCCAGCAGGGATGGTGGGGAAAGATCTCAGCCCAGGCTGGCAAGGAACTGATACAAAAATAATGTTTGCAGTGATATTTTTAATATTAGGAAAGCAACATTTTAGAACTGGGCACTCAGCTGCTGCTTTCCAGGGAAAAGATGAATGTTTGCAGGGGTGCAGGTAAAGGTTAAGCTCCAACTCATCCCAAAATTCAGGCCTGGTTCTGGAGAGGTGATAGATGCTTGCTGACAGAGCTTTCCCTGGGATCTTTTTCATACTAATTATTGCACTAAACATTGAATAAGTAAAGCAATTTATCTCTTGATCTCACCCCCTGATGTGGGCCTGAATTCCATCCCTGATGTGTGATCAATGCAATTCTGTCATTGCAGCATAATGCAATCATGTCTAAATTGGTATTTTCAGGACATGATACAATCAGCTGTAATGGTAGAAAGCATTTATAAAGATCAGCTAATTAGGGAAACTTCATAAAACTTTATTTTTCTTCTCTAATTTTCTTGTCCTGCCTTGTTTTTTCCAAATAAAGCACTCCCCTCAGTACCTTAAAGGAGATTTGATGGCTTTAATTCTGAGGTATCTACTAAAAAAGGGTGTAAAAGATGCCATGAAATGAGAAAAAAGCCAGACTTAAAAGTATCTTGTTAGTAATGAGTGCCCCTCACTGTGATTATAGCACTTGATTAAGTTCCAGTGATGTCCCAGTTAGGTAAAATACAAAGTGTCACAAAGGCTTCCTTGGTATTTGAGAATCTTCTAAAAAGAATTGTTCATTTAAGCCATGTTTTTGGAAATACTGGTGTAGGGATTACTAGATGGAGTTACACCAGCTTTGCAAAAATGCTGGAAAGTAGGGCGGTATTTTAGTCACAAAATGTTGTAAAACTGCCAAAACATTATGTTACTTCAAGTTTCTGTTCCATCCTACACCTGATAGCCCAAAGGTGTTGGGGATTTTTTTTAGGGCTACTGTTACACAAATAATTTTGCTCTCTTTTGGCTCAAATTAATCTAATTTTCCACTGTGGAAGGACTATGGAATAACAAAAAATAGACAAATCTATATTTTGAGTTTTTGGTGATGTGTGCTTCCTCTTGGAATCCAGCATGCTGATTCCAACCAGGATGTTCAGTTTCAAATCAGCTCAGGTTTTCCTGGGTGAACAGGATGTTTTCTTTTTTAATTACATATTTAAGCCATAAAAACTTTGCCTGTTGACTTACTGTGGCAATTTTTGCAGCTCATAATGCCAACGCTGGAGAAATCTCTGCTGTGCTTTTTATCTGGTTGTTATCACAGTGTTTAGGATGTAAGTAATGAAAATGTTAATGTTTATGGATTTATTTGTTTACTTTCAGTTATCTGCTTGCAATAATATTAGAATTTGGCCTTATTGTTCTGCTGCTGTTGCATAACTTTGCCTAGAAATGAAAAAAAAAATTGCTTTTATGGGTGTTGTAGGATTATTTCTTGAATTATGTATTAATATCTTTACCTGAAGGTGAGGTTCTACCACTTAAATTGCAAAAGGACAATAGTGGAAGCAAGGACTAGAATTAAGAAGTGTCAGATGTGTGCTCACATTGTTTCTGGTGGATAATTAGTGGTGTTTGGGGGCAGCAGGAAGATACCAGACAGTAAAAAGCAACTTTATTTTTTTGCCACATTCAAATTCACCATAGTCAGGATGAGTTTTTTGGGTAGAAGCCAAATTTTTCAAGTTTTTCACCTGAGATAAACCTGAGCTGATGGGGCCAGCCTCAGAAGGAAAGGAGATATCAAACAATTCTTCCTTTTTAGCTTTGAGTTTCCAATTTTTTCTGGGCAAAACAAAACAGAATCAAACAACAAGAAAACATGAATGAGGGCTTCTGAAAAATGCAGAATAAGCAGAGTTTCCCATTGGGGGTGGCAGAACCTTCCCATATTCCTGCAGCTCAGCTTTCCCCTCTGTGCAGCCTCCTCCAGAAGGCAAACTGCACTCAGGGAAGGGAGTTTTGTGCTGGCTGCTCACTCCCAGCCTGGGAACAGATGGCACTGGGCTACCTGTGACTAATTCTGCCCTCC
Organism: Hypocryptadius cinnamomeus; assembly: GCA_013400635.1. Taxonomy (NCBI): domain Eukaryota; kingdom Metazoa; phylum Chordata; class Aves; order Passeriformes; family Zosteropidae; genus Hypocryptadius; species Hypocryptadius cinnamomeus. The sequence continues at coordinate 5,149 of VYZP01008242.1, read as the reverse complement.
TGGTATTGTGAGTGCAACAGATTGAAGGATTCCGGGGGAAGGAGCTGAAGAATTCCTGGGGAAGGAGCTGAAGAATTCCTGGGGAAGGAGCTGAAGAATTCCTGGGGAAAAGAGCTGAAGAATTCCTGGGGAAGGAGCTGCATTGAGCAGAGCAGATCTGCAGGCCCTAGATTAAGTGATGTGTAATGAGTTTTCTTATTTGGCTCTTCTTTGATTTAAATCCATGAGTCTGCCTTGACTTATCCCTGATTTTCCCTAAAATCCCACCATGGTCATGGGGAATTTGGAGGACACCAAGGTTTTCCAAGTCTGCAGCACTCAGGGTCATTTCCTACAAATAAAAACCACCACCACCAATTGAATCCATCACCTCCCATCCCCATCAGTCAGGGAACACAACTTTAATCTGCTTTTTTAGTTGAGGCTTAGTGCCAGCAGTGATGCTGCTGCTCTGTGGATCATGGGGTGCTGCATGTGTGGCTCTTGTGGGGAGAAAAGGAGTTTTTGGGGATGAATTTGGGAGTTCCTGGGGGTGAATTTGGTTTTAATGACTCTGCAGAAGCACAAGGGGCATTGTTTGGGTGTGGATGATGTCAGGGTAGGGTAGGAACTGAAATCTTCCTGCCTGGAGCTTCTGGTTTGCTCCTTCAGGTCCACAAAGGTCCCAGCTGCAAAGAGACAAAAATGAAAGTCCTAAAAATACAAGGTCACCCTAAAACTGCCATATTTCCTGTACTGCAGCCAGCAGTAAATTGATGCTTTATAAAAACAAATATATTCAAAACCCCGTTTAGATGAAATCTTCAACAATTTGTCCAAAACCTTGGGCAGGAAGTGTCCTGCAGAAGTCAGGCTGAGAAAGGAGATTCCAAAACCTTACCTTGAACTGTCCAAACTTCGTCTTTTGTGCTGTTGTTTGTCATCAAATTTGGTGTAAAATGCACAGAGTTGCAGTTCCCGTGGTAAAATGGAAATACAACATTTTTACCCCCTTTTTCTGTCCTCACTTCCTGTTTCTTTCATCAGCTGTTCTTTTAAAAGCAGATTTCTGTGGGGGAACAGTTTGAGTTTCTTTTGCAGGAGGGAAATGGAAAGTTGTTTTGTTTTATTTTATTTTATTTTGTTCTATTTTTAAACTTTTTTTTGTTTTTTTTTATTTTTAAAATTTTTAAAAACTTTATTATAGTCTATTCTTTTTTTTTACTTTAATTTTTTTAATTTTTAAAACTTTTAAATTTTATTCCATTTTAATTTTTTTATTCCATTTTTAAAATGTTTTGAATTTTATTTTATTCTATTCTATTTTTTAAATGTTATAATTTTTATTTTAAAATTTTTAACTTAAAAAAATTCTATTTTGTTTTATTATTTTCAGTTCTTAATGCAATCAAACTTTTAGCAGCAAATGGAGACTCCATACAGATATAAATAGGTTTTTTTTGGGAAGTGTTGTTCCAACAGGAAGCACTAAGAGTGAAGGGAGGACAGAGAACCCTTCCTGCTTTAAGTGTGAGGAGAATTGGCTGGAGAAAGGAAAAGAAATGAAACCCAACAAATGAGGAGCCACCCAGTTGTTGAGATACTGAATTAGGCAATCTGCTGCCTTCCAGCAGCTGCTCCTGGAGGTTTCCCTGGTCAGAAACATTCCCAACTGCTCCCAGCCCCTGGAAATCTGGAAATCTGGAGCATTTAACCCTTCACCTGCCAGGGTGTCAGCGATGCTCTGCTGATGGGAGATGTTTGGTGGTGCTGAGATCCCCTGAAAGGGCTGAACTCAGCTCCACTGAAAAATCCCCTCCTTCATTGAACCCCTCTCCTAAATTAGCCCTTAATCTCAGATTAAAAACTCCCAGGAAAATCTGTGGCTGCTCTCAGCTCTGGAACGATCCAGCCCTGAGTTTGAATTCATTCAGTGGTTCTGTGGGAAGGGGAGAGAGCATCTGGAATAAGCTGGAATTGCTGACACAGTGCTCCTAATAGGTTCTTTCCCAGAGGTTTTTATTGCAGTTATGTAAGAAATCATCGATTTAGGAAGTTCAAAGAAACTTCCAAAATAGGGCTTTTTTTGGGTTATATTTTCAGGCAGTGTAGCAGGAGACCATGAAGATATTGTTCATAATAATTAGAGCTGGGAAACCTTAGGAAAACATGCCTAGGGAAAAGGGAAAGGGCTTTATTTACTGAAAGTTTGGAGGATATTTTTAAAGGGAGGAACATTTCAAATCCAAGCTAAGGTGGCCACTGACTGGGACTCCTGGAAGTTGGATTTGGGGATCTTTCCCTGTGCTCTCACACCAGCTGCACAAATTCCCCTCTACAATTCAGTTTGGAAAACCAGGATGGCCACGTGGGGATGCACAGGATTTTGAAGAACCCAAAACTGGCTGATTCCATCTAAATTGTGGCGTTGAACAGTGGAATAATCATAATCCTTCCCCCAAATAATTCCTGTAAAACTCACAAACCATCAGTAGTACAAGGGGAGTGGGAGGTTTGGGAGGCCTGGAGGGTTTTACACAGCGGGATGTGGTGTGAGGTTCCTCTGGAGCAGAATTCCAAAGGTTTCCATGATCCCTCCTAACAAAGATGTTCTGGAGTGATGGCTCCTTGAAAAATCAACCCCAAATCCCTGCAGCACACAGTAATGTGTTCCTCTAGCTGCATGTTTTCCAGAAGAGATATTTTAGGAATACTGGAACTATTAAAATCTACTTCAGGTACTTATGCTAAATATGTTTAATGAGCTCTGCTTGTTAAAATTCATTTATGACAAGATGGGGAGGAAGAAAGAAAAAGGATCTGTTAATTCTGCAACACTGTTAAAAAAAAAATGAGCTTTTTTTCTTAGAGATTTTCTTAATTGCTGAGAAAAAATGTTGTGAATATCAGTGTTTTATAAAATGTTTGGCAGAATACATGAGAATTATTGAAAAGTGAAGTAGGTTTTCTGTATAAATTGAGATGGTTTGGGTGGAAGGAATGCTGAGTGTCAAATCTTTTAATGGGTCACAGATATTAACACAGGAATTGCTAAAGCCAGAATATTTTGTTTTTCACTGAATATTCTTGCGTTGAAGAGTGGCTGTGAACAGAACAATCCCCAAATTGTGGAGATCCTCGTGGGCAGCAGGGGCTGGATCCAGGTGAGGAGAGCTGGGTGGAGAAATTGCTGTGTGAACTCTGCCAGCATCAACCACCCTGGAATAGAGGTCGGGACATCCTGACAAAATTGCTTTATTATCATTTTTCTTGCCCACTTTCCAGTCTTGACAGAAAGGAGAATTAGATGGCTGCATCTGAGGGGTTGTAAAATAGAGATGTCACTGTGTGAGGGCCAGCTCGTGTAGCCTTTGTGCAGGTGTGCAGTGACAGTATTAATGCAAATTACACTCCAGGCCAGTACTTAAATTTCATTTAAATACCGTCCATTTCTGCTAAAAATGTGAATTCCACTAGGATGTGTGCAGAGAGGGGGAGAGCAGCAGTTACCCCTGAGGTTTGGGTTCTGAGAGTGGAGTGCAGTGCCAGCCAATGTCACTGAGGCCTCTCCTGACCAGAAGGAACTTTGTGGATCATCCTCCAGGTGGATTTGGTCTCCTGGGATCCTGCCCAGGATCCTCTTTTACACCCTGAGGACAGGAATTGAGGTGGGGCCTGGAGCAGCACAGTGAAATTGCAGCAGCACACTCAAGAACAACTCTGGAAAAACGAAAATAATGTCATAGCACTCGCTGTTCCGTTTTTCCCCTTCACCTGCATCAGCTGTGTGGCTGGAAGGAGTTATTTCAGTAAAGCCAGCTCTGCTAGCTCAGGCTCAGATCAGTAGCTGACACTTGGATGTGGAAGTCAGAGAGTTCTGCTTCTGGTGCCCTGTCACCAGTAATGAATGTTCTGCAGTCCTGGCTGCACCTTGCGTGGCCTCACTGCCTTCAGTGGGGTGCTCAGATGTAATTAATTCACTCTGGACTTGCCTAATGATGTAGAGGCAGCGAGAGATTCAAGCTCAGCTCTGAAATCTTAACAGGATTAAAGCACCATTAAAAAAATCCAGGGAGTTCTGTGAGCAGCGGAGCTGCTGAAGCCAGGATTCCTCTGGATTTGTGTCTTGTGCTTGATTGACTATTAAACTGATTTATGTGGAGATTATGTTATCTCTTTATATACCTATAATCCCTTCCTGCTGCATATTTTGGCAGTTCCGTGCTGCTTGCTGCAGAAATCCCCCAGTAGGATCAATAGTTATCAGGACAAAATTGTTCAAAACCTGCTTTTCCTTTTACCTCACCCCCTGGCTTTGGAAAATTGAAACAGTTTAGGTTTCTCTTTGCATCTTCTACTGCTGCCTTTCGATGGGGAATAGCACAGGGACGTGGTTATGAGCTTGATAAACCCTGATAATGTAAAATAAGATCAAAAAAAGTGAAATAAAGAGGAAGCTCTTCAGTATAATTCACAGGCCTGTGAGAAGAAAAAGAAACAATCACAGAGCATTCTCACAAACTGCTGGAAGGATAACAGCATTAGGAGGAGAATGTTTATGACTGAGATAAAATTGGTGGGAGTCAGATCAAGATAAAATTGAAGGGAGCCAGATCAAGGATTTGGGTGAGAGAACCACACTTTTATTTTTACACAGCCGATTATTTTCTAAACCTCTAGGAAATAGTTATGCTTAAGTGGCAGAGTAGGATTTGAGGTCACCTGGCTCAGGAATAGGGGACAAGTTTAGGTGCCCTCTCTTTTCTCTGAGCTGCCCAACATTCACAGGGAAAGAGTTCCTGGATTTTATGGAGCCCTTACAACCCAAAGCATCCCATGCCTTTGTGCCTCCAGGTCTGCCTCAGTGCTGGAGATGTTTTCTTTTGAGTAATTTTTGAGTGATTGCATTCATTTCTTCAACAGGAGGATTTTTATAAGCTCTGATTTTGATTGATTTCTCATATCTGCATAATCAGTCAGCTAATTGTGTTTCAAGTGTGCAGAATTCTGTACTTGTCACAAAAGAATTTCACCAAAATGTATAGGTCCTAGAAAAGGCACTGAGCACTTGGCTGAACTCAAACCCAAGATGGCAAAAACTTCATTCAGTCTTTGGTAAAGTAATGCATGTGTCATTCAGGAATATAATAAATCATAATTGAAATGTAAT
>VYZP01008241.1:0-25436 GCA_013400635.1 Hypocryptadius cinnamomeus | reverse complement strand
ATAATCAGTAATCAGCAGCTTGAATTAGACTGAGATAGATCGAGCTAAGTGCTTGACTATTCAAAGTGAGTGCAAAAGATCTGGGGAAAAGTTCAGTGCAGTCAGGGGAAAAAAATGTACTGCATTAAACATGCAGGACTAAAGAAATCATGCTTCTATTTTATTTTAAGTAAACACATTATCTTTTGATATATCTTGGTCTTTCTTCATGTGAATAATGAATCATGCAGCACTTCAAGCCCTGATTAATATTCTTAATTGCTCTCCCTTTTTCATTCCTGCAGCTGGCAGATGGAATGCTGCAGATCAGACGGTGCCGTATCAGTAGTGTTTGCACTGCCTGTGAACAAATGGTGTTACAGCCTGCATGTTTATCCCCTTTGATCCATACACAACTGGAGCAAGGTGCAATCAACAGGACTGGCTTTTTTTTTTCTTTTCTTTTTTTTAAATTTTATTTTTTTACATTTTTTTCCCTATCTCTGTGGTATTAACCCTGTTGGTAGCAGATGATAGAACACAGCCAGCCAGCCAATTTCTGTAATGCCAAACAGTTTTCAGCAAGAAAGTCTGGAAGTCATAGGAGAACTATATCCAGAATGGATGTCCACATCTGTCCTCCCTGGAAAAATATATGCTAGAGAAATGCCTGTCTTCCACCAAGCTGGGCAAAAAATTCCCTAATTGGAATGTCAATTGTTTCTGTGCTTTTCTGTGCCACTGCTAATTAAGATGGATATACAAAGAATACAAAAGAAAGAGCATCATATTAGTAAGAAGTTCAGTGATGATTTCTAATTAGCTGAAAAGTGAATGAAGGTTCAATTCTGTTTGCTGGGGGCAAAGAATAAGTTCTCAAAATGAAAGAATCCTAATTACTTTAGAAATTTTAAGGTATTCAGATCTTTCTATTTCTTGTGAGTTAGTGGTTGTCAAATTACCTTCCAGGTGAAAGAATTACTTTTCTCACTAAATGGAAACTCTATTTTGATAGTCAAAGCAAAACCTTCCTGCTCTGTCATGACTGTTAGCAAAAAACAGTAGATGAAGAGTGACCATTTTATAAACATGCACATTGGTTTCTTGATGCTAAAATTAGATGACATTTTATGTGGGCAGCATTGCTATCATAATCTATGCATTTGCAATGAAAATATTTTAACTTAAGACATTATGCTATGCATAATTCCCTTATTTTTGGACACAGGAGGCTTTGTGTGTTTTTCAGTCAGTTTTTTAAGAGAATGTGTGTTTTTTCATGTGTCATATAAGACTTATAAATGCACCATCCCACAAAGGCACCAGAGACTGATTAACATATCAGAAGGTGATTGCCTAAGATTAGGGACTCTATTTTAAATGTTCTTCTTCTTGGAAGAATGTAGGAAATGAATCAAATGACCTCCTGTGATTGCTTGGATACGATTGTTTAAAAAAAAATAGGAAAAAATTACAGTATCACAGGTTATGAAACCAGCACACAGAACTGCAGCAAAGCCCCCAAGCTCAGACATCATAATCTCTCCTCAGCTATTTCTCTGAAATATTTTGGGACTTTGGCATTAAAAGGACTCAGTGATTATAACCATAATGTCAGCTTGCAGGAATTCAAAGAAAGGTGTATTGGAGAGCACTCAGAGAAAATAATAGATGTGAGGCTATGAGATGTCCATTTAATTGTCAGAAATATCTGAACATGTTTGCATTTAGGACACATCAGTGCCACCCTGGCTACAGCCTCAGGTGACAATGCAAAGCAAAGCAAACTCAGTACAATAATTTCTATGATTTCCAGCTATAAGGTGATTGTCTAAACTGGTTCTCACATCATCATACTTACTTATGAGGCTTTCCATTTCCTATAGTTTCATCTTCTTTGGATTGAAATCGTATTTGAGTCTTGTTATTATTCTCACTATTAATAGCTGAAGGCACTCCTGTAAGCTCCAAGTATCTGGTTACAATTTCCTGGATGTGTCAATTGTTCTCTACGCTGTTGATGTTATCACTGAACTTACATTTTTTGTTGCAGTATTTGTCACAATGCTGAATTCTCATTGTTGGTGCATAGGTGTTGTGAAATGCTTTATGCATTCTGCGCTGTAAACCAGAGCATAGTGGAGTTACATGCTGTACCAGCACCTTTCTTATTTTCAACAAAACTACCTCATCCTTTTTATTTTGCTCCAGTGTCTAAAATAATACTAATTAAATAAAATTTGTTGAGGTGTTTCACGTATCTAGGGGTGTAAAGATGTGTCATTTTGATTTGATTTACCACTCTGATGCACAAAAAGGCCAATTTTCCCTCTGGCAACATGTGACAGTTTTAACACAGTTTGCATTCCAGGCAGGTTCCAGGCTAAAACCAGAGGTGTATTAGAGAATTTTTCTGATACAAATTGGCCCAGGTCTTGCAGGATGCCAAATCATCAAGCCTAACATTTGCAAACCAGTTATTTTTTTCCCTCCTTCCACACAAACCATCACTGTTTTTCTTCAGCATCTGAACTCGTGGTGAACTGTCTGTTCTAATAGGCTTCATCTTCATTACAGGATAATATAATGTGTAAGTGTAAATCAGTAATGAGATGCTAGTGCTCTTGGAGAGTGATTTATGAGGAGGAAGCTAAATTCTAGTTAAACAAATACACTTCTCTTTGAATGCTGACAGAAGATGAGTAGAGCATCTGATCATTCCTTATATCTTTAAGAAATGGCTTCCTAATGAAATCAGATACTTTAAATATCTAGCTCTCTAGCTCAAGACTTATTTGACATTTCATTATCATATGAATTACATTTTTAGTTGGTCAAGTTTAGACATAAAACTTGGGTACTAAGTACTGTGTGAAAAATTGATTAGGGGAATTATAAAGATTCGAATATCTCAGCATTTTCTTTGCTTTTATTGATCATTGCAATCTAGCTGATGTGTCAGCAGCGAAAAAGCATTCTAAGTTGATATATTAAAAATGATACAACCTCACATCTAGATTTATATTAGATGCAATCAGGTGACACACAAGTGTGATCTACTTTGTGACTTTCAAAATTTGTTATGTCAAAATCAAGGAAATTAAACTGAATAATGTTAATATTTTAGTGCGAGTCGTGCTTATTTATTCCAGCATTTACTGTGATATTGTCCCTAACATTTATTCCAAATGAAAGCCCAGAGAATTATAACTGCCTTAAAAAATGTAGTTTTCCAGCAGAAAATTGTTTGTGTTTAGGTATAGTTAGAATGTGCTTAGTTGTTACAAAATAGTTACATCACCCTAGTGTCACATTTTGGTTTTGTACAGATCTTATTGAATTATATCCTGAATAATACAGAGGAAAATTGCTGTTAAAAATAGGACAATTTGTGTTGGGATTTTTTTTAAAGTTGCCTACTTTAGATTGGATTTATTTGAAACCTGCTGTTTCATGTAATAGTCTGGGTGGGTGCTTGGTTAAAACAAAGCTGTCTCATGTTACCTAAATTATATATGCTAAAAACAACAGCATTTTCCTAGTTGCTAAAAATGCATATGATAGGTAAAACTTATAGTAAAAAAAAAGAGAAACAAGGACTGAGGATTTCAAAGTGATGTTAAACAAAGAGGTAGTTCTGTTTTAAAATAAATCCCAGCCGTGTCTAAATTATTGGCTTGTCTGCTGTTAAATGTTTCATTTTTTTATCTGGCAGAATGCAGGTAAGGCAGGGGAATCAACAGCCATGTACATGAAAAATTCTTCCTTGGATAAGTTATTAAAGGAGATTGGTCCAGGGAGAGATGGGTCTCAGGAAAAGATGGGCTCAGATTTGTATTCTGACACAAACTTCCCCTGAGGTAAGCAGGAAAAGACCATAAATCCCATATTCCAAACAAAAGGGCTTGTTTTCATTTTCAGTGAATCATAAAATCCCAGGGGCTGTTGTAGACCTAAGGAGAGGCTTGTGCTCTACTTTTCTGACTTTTCTAAATGGGGTTTAATGAACTTTTCTGTTTTGCAGTGTATTCTGCAGTCACAGAACCACTGTTTCCTTTTGTCAGTCTGGAAACAAAGATCATTTCACGAGGCAGCCCAATAGTGTCTAGCAGAAATGTTCTGGAAACCTCTGATGGGATGAAGAAGGAAAAAAAGTGAACAATAGGATTGTATCAACGTGTAAGAAAACACGGCGGGGGGTGGGGGAACCCACAAAAATTGCACTTTTCCAGGCTATCAGTAAGGGAAGATGGAGGGAAAAGTGTTGATGAAATAGTGAAATGACAATCAGAAGGAAGAAGATGCAGTCTGACCTGGGGTTCACAGGGGGACGTGCATGTCTGGAAATGCAGGACCTATTGGGTCCTCCTGCTTCTATCTACTTCTTTCTCCATTTTCTTGAGTGGCACTGCATTTTTGGGGGAGAAAAGCACAGAATATTCTGAGGGGGAATATTGAAACGGACCCAACTGAAACATAATCCTCAAGGAGGCCTCACGTGAGAGGAGTTTGTGCCTGAAGATTATTCATATTGTTGAGGTAGATGCCACATGTCTTCCTTTTTTCCTCAAAGTGTGCTTTTGTCCTGTGACATCCCTAGGATTAATCCAGACCTCTGTATGTCTGGTCTCTTTCACAGGAAAGCTTTGGCGACAAAGCTGATCTCAAACTTCTCCACCAGGTTAGTTCCTGTCTTTCACCTTTGCCTCTGAAAAAAACATTAATTTTTATGGTATCCTCTATTCCTCCTCACTTTAGACTCTGGAATGTGCTCAGAACACATTTGACTTTCAACTCAGTTCTTTGTTGTCTTGTAATTTTACCATGTCTTGCATACAAAACCAGAAGCACACCTTTTTCCCCTTACTCTTGTTAACTATTTCTTTTTAGGTAAGGATTTTCTTCAAAAATATCAGTAACACAGCAGATATGAAAATATAATTTTTTTTTCTGCATGGATATATTTATGATATCCTTTTCCAGCAATATTTCAGTAAGGAAAGCAAAAAAACCCCTGTATTGCTGCCTAGTCAAACTCTCTGCCTGGCATGTAGTCTGTCCGCTGCGCTTGTGCACGTTACAACCGGAACGTACATCAAGTTAACCAGCTTCATCTCTTCAGAGCAGCAAGGTGGGCTTTAATCTGCAGTTAGTAGAAGTCCCCCTGCTCTGACAAAAGCCTTCTTTCTATTAACTCTAATAGCCCACCGCCTCTCACTGTGCTCCCTTGCTTTTCTTCTCTATTGCTATTTCCAGATTGACTGTCTGATCTTCAGCTGCGTGATCCTGACCACAATATCTAGTGGCTCTTTTAGGTGCTGTTTCTCCTGCCCGCTCCCTCTCGCCCTGCTGACATATTGCATCTCCAGAACTAAGGGAGATTTATCAGGACTGTACTCCACTTCTTCCAAATCAGACCTTCTTTGAGAGAAGAGCAAGTGCTGTCTTCTGTTTAACATTGCTGGCCTTTGTCCAATTTTCAGTATCTAGTGGGAGGAATTTTGTATTTGAAAAGTGATGCTTGTGTATGCTGCCAGAATTAAAGGCCATTTTTTATTTGAGGCAGAGCTCAAGCAGTCACTGCCTCAGGTATTCCTGCCTTGTCATTCCAATGATTCTCTAGAAGCTGCAAGATATGAACTCAGTTTGTTCCCTGATCTTTACCAGACAGGAAACCATTCTAAAACAATAGAAAATGACCATTGTCTTATTTATAAGAGGTAATAAAAGTGTAAAAAATACACCATGTTGAAGGTCTATAAAGCCCTCAGTGGCCAATAAAGCCATCTGATGGAGCTGAAAAATCTGATAGTTTCTGGAAAGGGCACTTTTGGGTCAGTCTCTGCTGTGGAGGAGCTGAGTGCTTTCCATATAGAAGGGGATACTGTTTGGGAGGAAAAGTACAGAGATTTTACTTTTAACTAGCCTAGGCTGAAAAGAGAAGGATAGGTGGGATTTTCTGAGAAAGTTGTGTATCAGGGATGGTTCTTTGGGACTGGCCTTACGTACACAGCTGAGCCTCTAGACAGTTAGCAGTGGGGCTGGGGCTTCCCAGATGAATGAGGGATGGAGAGGGTAGAGGTAGAAATGAAAAACCAGAATGTTCTTAAAAACAATCTTGGAAAATATCTCTTCTAAGATGCTCACGAAGAAGAATCTTTAGTTGCTCTTCTGAAAAAGTTCTGTGAGCAGAGCTCTGGAGGAAAGCAGGCTTTCCCAAAGCCTGGAGTAACAAATGGAGACATGAAACCAACACAAAACACAGAGAAAGTGGGGAATGTAAATACTGAGTGGAGGGAAGGTTTTAGGTCAAGATGAAATTGCTTTCCTTAATTTTCCTAGACTGCTTTATACAGTGCTCTGGATTAGTACACCATTTTGGAGTGCATGGTACTTTTCCCAGCTTTTACTCAGCCAAGTGAGCAGTATTGGAGCAGTGAAGATTCTGTCCCTAGGGCAGGTCAATGCTGTTCTGTTCCTGTTTCTGCCCAGGACTGTTACTTGCATCAGAACATCACAGAGGTACCATGCTCTCCCCATGAAACTGCTGTCTTCTCCCCATGCAATTTATTTTGCTCCTGTTCTTCTGCCCTGTGCCATGGTCTTTGCAGAGAAAGCTCTACACAGGACCCTGCATTCACCCTAAAAGGCTTTTGCACCTGTATGGTTTGGAAGAGATGGGAGAGAGGTGGAAGGTACAAACCTGCTGCTGTCAGAAAGGGCAAGTGTAGTGGGGCCAGGGGCTTTTGTGGATGTAATTGTGGCTGAATAGTCCTGTCTGTGTATTCTCGGGTCCTTGTGACTCAAGTTTTGTGTCAGTGAAGCTTTACTGATTGCAAGATTTATTTCCTGATACATGCCATCCAAAAGGAGACCAGCACTTGAGGACTGCAGCTCAGACCTGGATTGTCAGCTGCATCTTCATGGCATCCCAGGTGGCTGAGGGCAGAGGCTTTATGTTGGTATAGTTTCATTTTTTTAAATGAAAAAAAAAGCTTTGGGAAGAGTTGCTTGATTTTACAAGGAGTTTGAGTATGTACACATATTATAGTCCTGTAATCATCCTTCTCTGAAATGATCCATTAATGATTTGATTTCAGTAAAATGGGATTTTTACTCCTCCACATAAGGGGCGGTAGGGATTGTGAAGTTTGCTTTTTCATGCGGCAAAATGTGACTAAAACTATCCCATACAGACACACACTGTTGGGGTCATCCTTCACATCTGAAATGTAGCCTTGATTTTCTCCTCATCAAAATATCTCTGGAATTAGAGGTGAATAAATGTGATTCTGTAAGTTACTGAGAGCAGGAGATCCCTCCAAGAGTTCCCAGATGCATGGTTTTGGTCCATTTCTGATGGACCTGTGCTGTTTAGTGTTCTTATTTATGGACCTGTTAACAAAATACCGATTTGGGATATATATTTTTTCCTTTAAGGGAAAAAGCTTTCACACTTGGTCTGGAAATGAGACTGTTTAAACTGTTGCTCATTTTGCACTGGAGCTGCCACATCTGCAGCTGGAACTATGCCAAGGCTCTGATGGAAAAACAAGCAGATGGACTTCTAACATTTACAAAGGGTATATTACAGAAAAGCAAATGGGAATTAAATTAGTGAAGCCATACACTCGGGCATCTTATGTGAAAATGGAGAAAGTTCAGACATATCTTTGAATTGGAAACTGTTCTGTGCTCTGGTTTCATTTTATTTTGTTGAGAGGGAAAGGAGCAGTTCCTCTGCCCCAGCGGTCATAGTGGGAAAGTAAAAATTCATTATTTTGTTCCAGACGCAAAAGTTCTTGGTGTGATTTAGGGAAAACACTAGAGTGGAATATAGAATTGAAATCATTGAAAAGTGCCACGATTTAACCCCACCAGGCAGCTAACCCCCATCCAGACACTTCCTCATTCCCAACTGGTAGGATGGGAGAGAGACTTGGAAGGGTAGAAGTATGAAAACTCGTGGACTGGGATAAAGACTGCTTAATATGTGAAGCAAAAGCCTCACATGCAAGCAGAGCAAACGAAGGAGTTCCTCCACCCCTTCTCCTGGGCAGGCAGGTGTTCAGCCATCTCCAGGGGAGCAGGGCTTCATCATGGGCAGTGGTGACTTAGGAAGACAAACGCCAACAATGCGAATGTTGGTGGGCACCTTAGGCCGTGCCAGGGTCAGCCCACACCACCCAGGCTAAATCAGAATTATCTGAAATCTCGTAAAGCTGAAGATAAAGACATTTGTGGGAAATGAAACAGGAAACTTTTTTTCCCTTGTGCATTGTAAATGTGATTCAGCTGAACAAGTATAGGTTCTGCTCCTGAAATTACATTTTTCTTCACTTTCTTATTTGATTTGATGTAAAAGATTATTAAGTGACATTTCTTGACCTAAGATCCAAGTTTGGAGGGTGATGAATTCTGTTTTAGCAGATCACATGTTTCCATGGAAATTTTGTTTGGGATGAAAAAGCTACTGCTATCATTAGTCAGTGTCAACAATACTTATATAAAAAAATCATACAGTTAAATTGGAAATGAGAAAGAAAAGATAGGACTTGTCTTTAGTAACCTGCCTATAAACATTTATCTAAGACAGAATATCTCTGCTTTTTTTAACAGTCAAGGAAAATGTGTTCTCTTCTGGTTTCACAGTGAACAAAGCAAACTGGACAAAACGGTAGGAGTAGGAGAGAAGTCAGCTAACACAGATCATAACTTTAGGTAGAGCACAAGGTAGAAAAATATGAATAGGTACTACTGCCAACAGAGAGGCTGTTAGCAGGAAGAATTAACTACATATTTAGTACAAACTCTCCAGTCTGTGCTCTATTCAGGTTCAGTGATGCTGCTCTGTTGCGTCTGATGTGCTTCTGGATAAATTAAAGCAAAACCTTATTAAACAGTAGCTCCTGGTGATTCTTCTAAAGGCTGCATTATCCAGAGCAGGTGATAACACTGACAAAAATGCGAACACATCAATTTCTTTGTCTGATTGGCAGCTCTAAAATAAATGCTGCATAACATGCTAGGAAGAATATAAGAGCAGGTCATGGAAACACAGTGGTCTTGATATTTCAGTGAATTGGGTTCCAGCCAGCAATGCACATTTTAAACATGGCCAATGATAAAATTATTAAGGTTATACTGAGGATCAAATAATGATATGGCTACAGGCTGAGGGGGAAATCTCATCTCACAGCAAGAATTCTGGAAGGAATATGGGATGATAAACATGGTGTGGCTGAAGGAAATATTTTGATTCTTAAAAGAGTAAAAGTCCAGAATTGCTCAGGAGAGAGAGGTATGATGGTGCCTACCTTGAGTTTAGCAAGGCTTTTGACATTGCTTGTGACACCTTCCTTCCATCTATCCAAGTTGGGATATTACAGGCTGGTGGGATGAGCTATAAGATTGGGTCACTGTCTGAGTCATCAGGCTCAGTAATTAATGAGTTGTGTTCAGTGTGGACCTCTGTGCGCTGCATGGGCAGCTGCCTCACCATGGTCCGCACCAGGGGCTGCAGGGGGATCTCAGCTCTGGTGCCTGGAGCACCTCCTGCCCCTCGTCTGCACTGATCTTGGTGTCTGCAGAGCTGTTCCTCTCACATTTTCTCACTCCTCTATTGCAGCTGCTGTTGTGCAGAAGTTTTTTCTGCCTTGTCCAGGAGCGGGTTCATCTTGGAGCCAGCTGGCATTAGCTCGGCTGGACATGGGGGAAGTTTCTAGCAGCTCCTCAGAAGCCAGTCCTGTAGCCCCATCACTGCCAAACCCTTGCCACACAGACCCAACACATGTCTGTCAGTGATTTAGGAGAGAAGGCAGATGATATCCGACCAGCTTTATGGATGATAACAATTTGAGGTAAACAATTACGTTTTCAGGCAGGTTTACTACTCAGAGGCCTAGAAATATGGGCTGACATGAACGTCCTTATCCTCTACAACTGCCAACTGCTGCAGCTAGGAAAGATGAGCCCATGCACTACCAGAGGGCCTGCCTGGGAGCAGCTTTGCAGAACAGTCCCTGTGGTTCCTGCTGGTGGTAAAGCTGAGCATAGAACCAAAGGGAGGCTGGTAGGTAGGGAGGGCACCAGCACACTGGGCTGAGGGTCAGAGGAACAGAGGGTTGGAGCCAGAGCACACAAGAAAGGGTTTATTTATTTTCTAATTGGCATTAGTTAGAACACATCTAGAATAGTGAGTCCTGTTTTGTCCCCTCTAGTAAAGAAAAACATCAGTAAACTGAAGTGAGTTAAGGAGGGCCACTGATGTGGTGATGGATGGAGTACTTGACTTGTGAAGAGAGGCTGGAGTGCTGGGCTTATTCAGCCTGGAGCAGTGACAGCTTTAGGGAGACCAAACAGCAGCTCCCTGTGCTGCGGAGATGGCTCTTGGCTTTTTCACTGCTGATCTTCTCTCTGGTATCTAGAGACAGAACATGTGGGAATGGTTCAAAGCTGTGCCAGGGGTGACTTACACTGAACATTAGGAAGGCAGCATTTCTTTGCCAACAGAGTGATCAAACTCTGGAACAGGCTTCCTAGACAAGTGGTTGATTCCCCATGACTGTCAGTGTTTAGGAGGCATTGGATAATGCCCTGAACAGCCTGTTTTAACTTTTGGTCAACCCTGAATTAGTCAGGTAGTTGAACTAGATGATTGTTTTTGGTTGGTCCTATCCTATCCTATCCTATCCTATCCTATCCTATCCTATCCTATCCTATCCCATCCCATCCCATCCTGTCCCATCCTATCCTACATTTGTAGTGGTACAGGTGGGAGCGTGACACAGAATGGGGAGGTACTGATAGAAAGAAAAGTTTTTTCACCATGACAACAGTTTAAAGACAGTAGGACAGCCTTGGAGGCTTTCAAGACCCAGCAGGATAAATCTCCGAGCAGCCTGATCTGAATTCAGTGTAGACGTTACTTTTAGATTAGTCTAGACCCCCCTCTGAATTATTCTGAGACACTGTGATGTTGGCTGCCAATCTTGCTTATGGAATTAATGTAGTTCTGGTGTTACTATTTAAACAAAAAATTGTTTAACTGCAAAGAGGTTCAAAGATCCAAAAGTGGGGTTTAAGGGAACTCCCAGAAAAACACCCCTCCATATGAAGTGTGACTAATGATTCATCAGTTAGCTTACAGATGTAAGCAAGCATGAGTAAACTTGATAATAGTAGGCTTTTCACACTAAAAGGAGTTTACTTGTGCCTATATAACTATTTGTGAATGAGAATATCAATTTATATGTACACTTAAAATCAAAAGGGAAAATTGTGCATCTAATTGCATAAAAATGGTGTGTGAAGTTAAGTGCTGTGGATGCCCACAGAGATAATACTGGTTAGAGGGAAATATCAACAGAAATCAGCAAATAAGCCTGTCATCTAATTGGTCTGGCTAGATTTGCAGTTTTCCAAGCATTGCTAAGAGAGATTGCTTGGGTACAGCATGTTGAACTAATGGGTGGCTGCAGAAATGATCTGAGCAATCTGTGATTAGTTATCAGATGCAGTGTATCAAGGCTGATGGAGAGTGCATAGCTGCTCTCCATTACTAGAAATCTGCAGCAAAGGCACCTGTATATACAAAGATTTGCTCCAGCTGAGCTCTGAATGCAGGCTTTGAAGCAGGGCAGTGCTGTGACTCCTGGCATACACAAGTTCAGGTTAGTCTGTCATTATAAACCCCTGGGCCGTGCTGGCAGGGTCAGTGGGAGGATGGGAGGGCATAGGTGATGTGTGTGTGCAGAGGCTACAGGCACAGTATTTTGGAAAAAAACTTGTGCTGTCTGAGCAGAAATCTGGATGCTACAGTGTGTTGACTTCCTACCTGTGAGGCTGTTCACTCCTTATCACTGGAGGAAAGCATAAAAGCAAGGCCACTGCTGTTTACTGTTTCTTGAGAGACATCTTAATTTCTTAAAAGTCACCATTAAGCAATTAAGTTCTCTTATTCAGTACATAAGAGGACCCATAATTTCTAAAAACTGTTTTGATGATAGGATAACATAGATATAATTCATTTTCACAGAGTAAGCAGCACTTTACAGCTACGATCCATCAAATTCTTACAAATCTCTGTAAGTGCGCTTCACATTGCAAATCTATAGTGCCAGGTTTATTTTTAATCCATGAGCCTCTTCTGCACAATTATTCAGAGGAGTTTCCATGGTTATGCCTATAACCTGTAAACAAGTGTCAGACTGTGGGCACGTGCAAGGGCTGTGTTCACAGTTAAGCTGTTAGGCCAGTCCTAGCAGAGCCTTGACCTGCTGCAAGTACTGCTTTCCAAGAATATGCTCAGCTAGGTCTGGGGAGACAGCACAAACCAGGGACAGTTCCCAGTGAACAGCCTGAATGCAGTCACTCTGTTTCTGAAGATGAGAGTTTAGCCAAAAGGATAAAGCTGTGCTGTGCCAGTTGGCCTCCAGGCTGGGGAATGGTCCCTGGCCCCTTTCACTTACTAGAATAGACATAATCCTGGTTGTTGTGTTCACAAATATGTCCTTAGCAATTTGAGACCCTGGTGACATTCTCGTCAGCCACTTGGCCACCTCTGGCTGTTGGTACATAAAGTTGTGGTCCTGTGAAGAGCAGAAGCTGTGCAGCATATTCTCTGTTTTGTGTAACTTGGTGCTGTTACAGTGTGAGAGGATAGCCTGAGCTGTCACCTGTGCAAATAAAAACTTGTTCCAATTAGCACGTATCGAATGAACACAGCACCAGATAATTACAGGAAGATATCTTTGGAAGGATAAAAAAGTATTTTCCTTTGGAAAATCAGTGTGCTCTCACCCTAGCTCTTTAATGACTGTTCATACCTGCCATTGCAGCGTTCCTGTTGAGACCACATGTCTTCCTCCCCAGGCCATTAGCTGTCTCTTTTCATTTGTGTTGCCATGCCATAAAAAAAGAAAACAAACACTGTGGGATCACAAATGTGGCCATAATTTTTTATCAAGCAATTTAAAGCAGAAGCTAATAACAAGGAAAATGACTAATACTTGAATAGGTTGCTGCATATACAAGCAACACAGTAATTGTCTCTCAGTCTGAGCAAAAAGATAATAAAAGTGTTTTACAGTGTTCCTTAATTGTATGAAAAAAACCTTAAAATCAAGACTTTATTGCAGAAAAAGGAAGCATTAATCTGTCTGAAAGCCATTTTGTGGAGGATGCTTCCTGGGGAGGTGTGGTGATAATTACTTATCTTTAATAGACTTCTGGGTTGTGGAACCAAAATGTAGTGGTGAAGGAGGTATAGCAGTTATTTATGAGCCCCTAAGCCACCAAGCTCCATTATATCCTGCAACTAATGTGACTTGCAGGTCTGCATTTTCCACGTTTCTTTGGGTTCCTTTCAGCATCCAGCTGCTGCAGGTAGTCGAAGGAAACACGCTGGCTGAGTCATTGTACACCGTCACGTGAATTTTATGCTTTCCTCAGTGAAGCATCATGTTGGCAGCTCAGAGTGCAGAAAGGACTGGTAAAGCGTGGTGATGGCCTCAGCTTTGTGGGAATCAGGCAGGCAGCAGAGAAAGAGAGTCACAAAGATACCCTAGAGCACCAAGTCGGGGGGGTTGTGACCACAGTGGTAGCAAAAGTGGACAGGAATGATTTTGGCTGAAACAAGGTACAGCCAGGGGAGTCAGAGGAAAGATAGTTTAAGCAAAATAGTGGAGGAGAACAAGCTATCTTCCTGTTTGAATTTAATGGCAAAATTCTCAGGAAGGGATCTATTATTAGTTCTTGCTAAAGGGTCAAGTTAATTACTGAACAAGGTGTTTTAGGTTTTTTTAAAAATTTGATAGAAGCCGTCTGTTGGCATCACTTTTTAGCAGAGCAGCAAACCCGTTGTTCTCTGTTAACTATTACTTAACTGAGACATGACAAATAATTTTGGTTTTTCCCCAGAGCTCCTATATGGTCATGCAAGAACTTTTCTCTGCTTGGTGGATATCAGAATTCTGTTTAAGTGTAGATGTTCAACCTTCTTTCTGTGGTTTGTGTTTTGCTTGTACTTATTCTGCATTCTTCCAGGGCACATTTATTGTAGATTTCTGCACTCCGAACATGCAAACACTAAATTCAGCTGACAGCTCCTAGAAGGGAATGAATAGAGCTGAGAACTTCTCTTCAGTTATTGACACTTAACTCTGTGAGTGGAATAAAGTTCAGTATCTCAATGCCAGGAAAAACTGTATAGAGTAGTTCTCTAATCTTAAAAAGCCTGATCTAATGAAAATGAAATATTTCTCTAGCAACTCCATTCTAGTAAGACATGGAATATTAGTCTCACATACCTTTTTGTTTGTGATTTTTTTTTTTCTTTCAGTATGATTGTATTTACATTATGAGACATGAGTTTTGGCATAAGGCACCATATATAAAGGGGCTTGGAAAATTGGACAAAACTCCCTCAGACATCTTTTGTATGGATTTTAGGGTCTGACCTTCTTACCTTCTCCCCACACTTTCTGAAGCATCCTTTTATATTGTTTGTTATATGCTATATGAGCATGTGCATTATATAAACCAGTGAAAATATATTAATAATTATTTAAATTAGTAGTCTCTGTCTTCTATTTGCATACTCCAAATTATTCCCTCACCTCTGTCAGGAAGAAGCAAATTACTTTAGTATAGATGACAAGAACATTTCAGCCTCAGAAGGAGAAATGCATGGCATAGTAGAGACGAACAGATGAGAAATGAATGAATGTGCAAATTTAAGAATAAATTAATAGAAGCAGGATATTTGGTAGCATCTTTAATGCATGAAACACCAGGGACATCAAGAAACACTTGTGAAAATGTTTCTTCTGTCACTATGAGCAGGTAGTGTGGTTATATATATAGTAAGTGGAAAGTGAATGGAAAAATAATTTTGATTTCTTTAGAATGCTGTGTAACTTTGAGGCAAAGCTGGCTGTAGAAGCACTGCAGCACATATGTCCACAACTCAGCTCTGAATCCTCCCAGAAACGTGCTGTGATGGAAAGGCAAGCTCCTATACTAGAATTAGTTGGGATCAAACCAGGTTTTTGCTTAGCTTTTTTTTTTTTCTCCCTGTAACTATTAAGTATTGTCATCTATCATTGTTAGAAGAAGTACTTAATGACACTTTAAACATAATTTATCACTCAGTCTACAGCAGTAAAAATCTCTAATCAGAAAACTCAGATTGGAGTCTAACACCTTTCAGGCTGATCTGTGTAAAGGAGTTGGATGTAAGAACAGACATTAATTTCAACAGTGTGATTATTACAGGTTTTTGGCTTACAAAGATGGTGGTGATAACTGGAGCACTTAAAGGATAAGAATAAAGTATATCTTCATGTCTTTACTGGCTCTGGGGTAGAAGTAACTCTGTCCTAATAATGAGAAGCCCTTCTCTGAGGCTCTGGATGAATGTGGGCTGTTGTTCCATTATACAGCAAGGTGACAAACCATGAAATGCTGTGCTACCCTTCCAATACCTTTCCTTGCTTGCTGCATGGCTGCAGGGAGCCTGTGATGGAGAAGGAGATTCAAGGCTGAATACAGGTGCTGCTGATGTGGGCAGAAAGAGCTGATGGTGAGGGGGAGCACTCTGCAGAGGTGAGGTGGCTCTCAGGATGGGGACAAGGAGCAGAAGGGAGCAGGACTCACTGAAATCAGCAGACAGCAAGCCGTATGGAGCAACCTCTAGCAAGAACAGGTAACTCACTATGAAGCACTAGCAAAGGTTTAACTCCTGTGAGTTTGATTATCTGGGATGACACCAAGCACATGCATCCTGGTTGTGTTCTGATATCCAAAGAAATGCTTCTCAGAGGACACTGATCAAGATCTTTTGCAACTGGCCAGTTGTCCACATTTTGCAGCTAGGAGGCCTTGGCGTGAAAGACAGAAGAAGTGTGAGACCTCTTGCAGAGAAGAAAAATGAATCCCTGGGCCTCATGCTGTCGAGCCAAAAGAGAAATTGATGCCTTGGACTAGCTACCTGGAACTGAGACTAGACAGACTTAGAGAATAAAGTAGGTATTTATTATAAGGCCTTCAAAGGATACACCTTGGGCAGTGCAAAAGCCTAGCAGAGGCTACACTCAAGATGGACGACCTTCACGAGTTTTCTCAGACAAATAAAAGTTTGGTCTATTTGCATATCAGAGGTTAATTTTCCAATTATAGCTTCAGGCAATGAAGTCACATTCCCCTGGTTTGCTTCTCACCCCAATGCACATTTGTTTATACTTTTCAGGCCTGAGGCGGTGATGATGACCTTGGTTCTCAGACCTAGAAGGATTGTTTAGTCTGACCAAAATGTGAGGAAAGCTAACTAGCATTCTCTACAGAGTTCAGAGTTATACACTAATGCAGTACAGAATCTGAAAAATATAAAAGCTAAAACTTATGTCACCAAAATGACATGGAATTTCACATACCTGCCTAAGTTAGAATCCTCCAGTAGACATTATGACTTTTTTTTCCACATTTGTTTAGCTATGTCTTTCCCAGGTGCATGGTGGAGGTCACCCCATCAGTTTCTGCTCACTCACTCCTGTCCAAGCATCTCGATATTTTTCCTGCTCAATTTAGTAAGACCGAGTCTGAGTCACAGAGAATATAACAGATTATGAGCCAAGCGTGTGATCAAGTATATTCTGGAACTCCTTATACACATGAGATGCCATTTTGCTTCCTAGCTGCTGTGACATGCTTACTGCATTACAGCTCTTTAATAACACAGTGACAGTGAGATCAATGGTAACTGCAGTACATCAGCTTTATCACTGAAACCTTACGGAGGTCAGACATCCACATGCTCCCCAAGCAGATGGTCCCCATGAGCACTTTTAATATTTTCTGCTTATTGTGTGATTTAATTTTTAATCTAAAAATCCTTAGAGTCATAAAAGTTACTATCCTTTCCTCTTCTGTGCAAAGTGGTGCAATAGTAATTTATTCCAGTTGTTCGTGGTGAGTGCAGAAGCTGGGGGTGCTCTGTTTCACCCAGATAAAGATTTACTCAAGACCCTGTGGAGTTCATGCTGCTTCCCTAACTCTCGCTGAAAGCAAGAAGCATGTTTGTACCTGTACCTATGACAGTGGAACTGAGCTGAATTCATGTGTGGGCAGTGGCAGACATCTGGTAGTGTTCACCAGCTGTGGAGCACCCATCACACCAGCCAGATTTGACTGGTCCTTGTCACCTCCCACTTCTGCCTTGCTGCATCTGAATTTGCACTGATTCTGCTGATAAATTGCTTGCACTCATATTACACTCCTCTTTCTCTCTTTTTATTAATCTAAAAACTCTTTCAGGCAAGGGTTTGACTTCTCTGTGTTGTTTTTTTCTAGCCTAGTCTGACACTGGTCAAATATGAGACCTTCTGTCCTTTTACAACTACTGCTACTGGTATTACTACAAAAAAATCAATGGCATCATTAGAAAATAAAACTCCTGTGTGCTTTAGTGCAGCTGACACTCAGCTGATACATAGCTACATTAAGACATAGTGATATCATACTTACATGTCCTTGTTAGTGCCCATAGAATGATAATGTGGACCTTGATTCTCAACAGCTCTTTTTAATTTCCCTAGTGAAATGAGTTGCTCTTGCACAGAAATCAGAATAGGTTGTCAGCATTATCTATGAATCTGTGAATATATGAACTTGAACTACCTCCTTTGCCTTACTGGGTTTGAAATTCTGCAGCATAACAGCTACATCAAGTAACAGCACTGTTGTCTAAATAGACTTTGTACACAACAGGCAGCTCATCATCTGAGCAGAAGCATTTAGTGAATGTGCTTATTCAATTGGCCTTTTTATTGCATTATGACTACAGATTTTAGAAAGTAGAAATTGCATACTTTTTCAGATTGACTTCAGGCTTTGGATGCCCATTTTTTCGTCACTTATCTAGTGGATGGAATTGCACCTCATGATAGCCTCATTGCTTCTTCTGTCTCAAAGGAGGTAATAGTAATCTCATGTATCTGCCTTTCCATGTTATCCAGTCACAGATGTTTTCTATCCTATTGATTTACAAGTTTTAAAATGAACAAAAAAAAAAAAGAAAATGGTAAAAAGTTCTGGAAAGGAAGAACATGTCACAAACAAGTTTTAGCTCATTCCTTAGTCTTAGTATTTTTAAAGTTAAGTTTTTTTTTAGAAAGCTGGGTCAGCTGATAGCAAATAGGGTGAATTTCAAATGGAGTGTGAGTTCAGGCTTCCCTAAAATCTGGGGCCCCTGAGCTCCGAGAGAATTAAACAACTGTAAGGACTTTCCCAACATGTAATAACAGTACTATCAGTGCCGAGTTAGGATCCCTATCTATCAAGACAGAAAAAGGATTTTTTTTTTCCAAATGGCCTAATGTTATCCTTAGGTTCTAATTTCTTTCTGCTAATGCCTTACTTATGTTTGTTCATCAAACAGAACAGGTTTTGATCTGCCAATGTTGACTTTACTTTTGTCTTTCTACTTCCAGCAAGACCTATGTCTGGGCTGGGAGCTGTTAAAAATCAGCCCTACAAGTGCAGGTTCAGATGTTTCCCCTTCTGCCTCCCTGCGGAAAAGCAGAGATAGAATCTCAGCCTATAGCTCCTGAATAGGATCCTGGCTCAAACAACTTTTTCATAGCTGAGCACAGAGACATGGAGCCCTTTATCCACTAAATAAACCTGCCACGGTCACAGTGTGAGCCCTTGTTGGCTTTGTCAAGAACTCGGATTATTGTGAGCCCATCCAGTGACCAACTCACTTCAAGCTGCTCAGGGAAGCATCTCAATGATGCTGCTGATAAAATGTGAAATGATTTGTTAGTGGAAGGTAGAAGAAAATGTTGCTACCGTGGAGAACAATGAAGTGTATTCCATCTACAACTGTGATAAAAAAAATGTGTGTGTGTGTGATTTTACAGATATAGTCAGGTAACCCTGTGGTCTGACGACTGTGGTGGAAAGGTCTTCTGTTAAATTAGCTGTAGAGAAACAGAAGGCTGAGGCCCAATTCACAACCCTCTTTCATTTAGGTGTTGACCATGCACTGAGAATGTTTCACTCTTTCTGGTAAAAATGCATTCAATTGTGAAGAATGGAGCTGTGAAATTTAACCTATTAAAAAGGATGAGAAAATACACTCAGAAAGTACTTTATAGGGCCAGAGAGAGGGGACGTGGCTGGATTAAAGGGAGTTTCTCTTGTCTAATTATTGACTTTCTGAATTTAATTTTGTGTTCCATTTCCTCTTCATGAAAGCGTTTTTGTTTCATATTTAGACCCAGACATAGGAAGTTATTGCTGCAAAAATCTCTGTTTGGGGAAATGTTTGACATTTTGTTTCTGAGTGAATGTTGAAGCTATAACATTTTTGCTACCCTTTGAAGGAATTTATCAATATTTGAAACAAGTTTTATTTGCTGTCAGCACAACTTGCCTGATAGGTTGTATGTCTATCTGTAAATAAACTGAGCCACATAATAAAGCCCATGGATGTGTTTGTACTGACACAGGCAGGACATGGAGGAGAACAAGATATTGCTCCTGCATGAAAAATTTACTACCTAATTTCATAAAAGGTGATTTGAAGAGGGGGAAAGGTCTGTCTCAATGTCAAAGAATGACAGAAGGAAGGTAGACATGATGTGAAGAAGTGTGTGGGGTTTGGAGTGTAATTAGATAGTCGGGTACTTGGGAACTAGTCTACCCAGACTGGCAACAAGCTTTGGCAAAGGGGAGGAGGGACAGGTTAATGGAGCATGTGCCACTGTGTGCACTACCGCCATTTCAAAATTGCCATTCTGTGGTACTTTATCTTAGAGATTAGAAAATCAATATTTACTTAAATATATGGTGCATTGCTAGCAAATAAAAGCAGAACAGTGTTTTTTTTCCTTTTGAATAGGAAGTGACTGGTAATTAGTCATTGAGGTGGAATCAGGGGTGAGAAATCTATGACCGCAGCTTTTTCAGGCTGAGTTTTGTGGGTCTCCATAGCCAAATGACAGAGAATAACCAAGATTTTCTTGCTTGTGAGTCCAATTAGTGACAAGTCTGTGGCATCATCAGCATTCTTCAGTGTCCAGTCTGAGAAAACTCTCCCCTGTGGGGAAGTACCTTTTTTAAATGAAGAGCTAATAAAATATTCCATGGTAAACACATTTTCTTGCTCAGAGAATTTCAGGATAGATTAATTGGTGCTTGTATGGACTTTTAGGGCTATATACTTTTAGTACTGAGTTTGCAATGGTTATCATAATCTAATCATAAAAATTTAAATTAGACTTCCAACAGTGAGCATTTTAATCCAAGTTAGCTGGAAAATAGCTCCTCTGCAGTATTCTTAATTTACTTAAATAAATTTGTCAGCATTATATATGTGTTATGCAATTACTTTATGTAATATATTATTACTACTTCCTTAATATAGTGATATTAAGTGTATTTTTGCACATTCATAGCTGTGCATAACAATCATAACAACCACTAAGAAATGATGTGATAGGACATGCCCTGTCAATGTACATTTCCCATTTGGAGCCAAGAGACAAGAAAGCATAATGGATTTTTTCAGAGTTTAATGAGCTCCTGCGAAGTTCAAGGTAAAACACAGAAGGACTGGCACTCAGGAAGTTAGATCCTGCATGTAAGTGGCTTTGGCAAGGGAGAATTTACTATGTACCTTCAGAGGCAGGTTTTCTCCTAATTCCTTCATACTCCTATGGAGAGGATGAGGTCTCAAAGGACCTTGCACAGAACTAGGTTGAGTCTGACAAGGGGATGAGTGACAACCTGTACAGCTAAATGCTATAGGCCACATAGCTCTGAATTATCATTGTGGGTATTCTGCAGAAGCCATTTATAAGCCAAAGCAAATTAAAGGACACATCTAGAGAGGACATATTAATGCAAATGCAGTCAGGACTAAAGTTTTGTCTGAGCATGGGATAAGCCTTACGAGAGATGCTTTGTACAGATAAGCCTCACAACGGATTGCAACGTAAAAGCAAAGGCAAAGCAGGGTTATCATGGAATGAGAAGCATGTAAAATATAGGACACTGCAGACAGAGCAGCTGGAGCTGTGAATTCTTCAGGCACTGCCAAGGTGGGACTAGAAAATGCCCTTGTGCTCTGTTTCCAGCAGCAATGTCAGAAGATGCTATCTTGACTGGAGATTTCTGCCCCAGGTTTTCCTCATGCAAAGCCCATACTCCTTCTCCCACAGTAGCTCCTGTTCGTTCGGGTGCTCGGTGATGGTTTTTCCCATTGCAGGCTCTGTCCCGCTGGTTGGTGGGGCGGGGAGCCCGTGCCCGGTGCTCCGGCCGCTCCGCAGCCGCTGCGCAGCCGGCGGGCATGGTGGCAGCCGGGGCACTGCCAGCGCTGCGGGGCTGCTGGCAAGGAAACACAGCTCACTTCGGCCCACACTTCTGTAATTTCTTGTTTCAGCTCCTCCAAGACTCGTGGGTTAACACAATCTGATGCCAATGACTTATGGAAACCGAATCTGGATGTTCGGTCTGAGACTGTTGCGGGTTTACTTAAATTCCTCTCACTCTTCTGACCAGTCTGCTGCAAAGGTGTCGGGTCTCAAAAGCTCCCCATTGTCTTCAACGGTGCAAATCAGTGCAAGGAAACGAAATAAGCTTCCTCTTATTGCCCCCAAAAAAGGTGCTCTTTTTACACCTTTACCATCATTCTGCTGTAACTGGTCTGATCCAGAATTTTAATGTATCTGAAGGAGGACAGTAAGGAGAGCAAAGCATTTTTCAAGTTATTTTTAAATCATCAGTATTTCTGCTTTGCATTTGACCCACCCTGTTTTATGGGCTTTTCTGTTCTCCTTATTTGAGCCAATGTCCTATTTCTTAAACACCAACCAATTTGCTAGTCTCCTTCCTATTGAGCTATGCAAGTTGCTTTCTTGAATTTCTGTTTCTTTTTCAATCATGATACATTTTATCTTTATTTCTGATGCACTATTTTTGATATTCTTCATGCTTCTCATGGTCTTTCTGCTTTTTTTTGACAGTTCTCCGACCCTCTCATGCCCTCCATCCCTTTGCTGGCTTAACTAATTTTTATATAGTTCCATCTATTCAAGCTGAATATATCCTGTGCTAGAGGATATTATGAAAAAAAAAAAAAAAGTCCTGTGGACTTAGGTGCCACGACAATTTTGTCATAGTATTTTTATACTTTTTTGTTTAGTATTACCCATCCCACACAAACAGCTCCTCTGCCTTTACTTGCTACCATATTTTTCCTGTAAGTTTGGTTACTTGATAGCATGGTATTCATCTGCTTTTTCTTCTCCATCATGTGTCAGAGATGCCTGTTATAGAATCATAGAATGATTAGGATTTGAATTGACTTCAAAGATCATTTGATTTCAACTCCCCTGCTCCATGGCACTTACTAGATTTTCATTTGGTCTGAGAATTTTAGTTCTTCTATCTTTTTTGGGTTTAAGTTCTGCCCTCACCCTGTCACCTCAAACTGGCATAAACAAGTGGAATGGCACTGAAAGTGGCCTAATTCACCTTCCTAATTAACTGTGCTTATGCTGAAATTATTCTATCATGTTTCTCAGAGGTGCACTGAGCATTAGCCACAACCAGCCCAAAGGTCACATTAAGTCTGAAAGAGGAACTCTTATGTTGTCGGTTTTTCTTCTGCTCCTACTGTAAGTACTCCTTCTTGATGTAGTGGTATGCACGCGAGCAGTTCCCAGCGCTGTAACTTTTTCCTTATGTAGTCCTTTGTTGTATTTTTGTTAAGGTTTAATAAACCTTTTTAAATTTTCGAAGTGAGCAGCTGTTTCTCACACTCGTCACTTACATTCAAATCTCTCGTATATTCTAGAAAACTAAAGCTCTCTGGTCACCAGCAGTATTAAGCCTTCTTGTATTTACCTTATGTTCATGCATGCTCAACATCTTTAAAATCAGGCTGTTGTGAACATCTTTAATTCAGAATTATTTCTAAGAGCTTGCCATGAAGTTTTTTTCTTCCAGACATGGTGGAACAGGCTTCCCAGGGAAGTGGTCACAGCAGCAATCCTGGCAGAGTTCAAGAAGCGTTCGGGCAACTCTCATGCACGTGATGTGACTCTTTGGGATGTCCTGTGCAAGGCCAGGAGGTGGACTTGATTTTCCTCGTGGGTCCCTTCCAACTCAGGGGATTCTGTGATTCTGTGATCTCCTGATAGTGCTGCTCAACTGGACTACCAGGCCTGTGTAGGGTTACAAATGCCAGCTGCATTTCATATGTATAGGTAGACTTAGTGTAATGATACAAGACAAGAAATGTAGAATAAGTTTACATTAAATTTTAGTATTAGATGTGAATCTAGGCAGTTCAGTAGACAATCTGTATTAATTTATGTATTAAATAAGTTATCAGAGAGAAAAATGGAAAGCAAAGGTCTGCAATGACCCATTGCAGTCTCTTCTTCTCCCTGCCCTTTACACATGCAACACTGGGTTTTTTTCAGCACTTTCATTAAATTAGTTCTTAATTAATGGTGGAGTTTCCTTCCTTATTGTCTGTTTCAGCCTTGTGGCTACTGTACCCATAGTGCTTCCAGTGCTGACACAATCAGCTAATAATAGAAATGCTGATCACAGTGATCTCAGCTGCAGGAAAAGTCCCACAGGTCAAATTGACCTTTAGTGTAACCCTAAAGTTTCCCAGGGACAAGTTTAACACCTTGCATAGCAGTTCATCAGCCCTGCACATTGCTACTCAAAGGGAAATCTGATTGTTTAGAACATTGTTTATACAAGAGTTACAGTAAGTTGCCTCTTCTTTGTTGAGGTATATGTTCACTTTCTCCCAACACTGAAGCTGTTCTGAGATAATAAAAGCAGCTGAAACAGGTAGTTTTTACCAGGTATCCTAATACTATTATTTTGGAAACTTCATTTATTTGCTTGGTCTCTCTCTGGTGCTGAGATGGTAAGCATGCATATCTCAAGTGTGTATCTGAGAAATTTTACACAGCCAAAATGAAACAGGCATTTATTTCCTTCTCTTTTCAAATTCTGACATTGTGAAAATCAGTTGAGTTAAAAGTATGAGTGGAATTATAACCTTTTTTCCCCCTCATGCTGATTTATGTAACTCTATTTGATCTGAATTATAGCCTGTCAGTGCTGCCTACATAACACCGAATTTTTACTGTATTTTCATAGGGTTTGCTAAAAGAAAAACCTTATGGATTAATAACCCAAATTTGAAGGCTAGGCACACCCAATTCTAATGGTTTATAGGATAATTTAAGTCAGTTTTGATGGAGAAATAGCTTTTTTATTTTTAATATTTAAGAGAAGGTGTAGCTGCTGTCATGTAAGGGTGACAGTAAGAAAATTTGAAGAAAAAATATTATGGGTCTGATAAATCCCTGCTTCCACTAAAAGTAAATAGGAGAAGAGATTAATGCCTCATTATTTAGGTAACCAAAAGTTAGATTTATACAAGGTTCCTCATTTGTCCGGGTAGCCTTGTCTGATTGGAAGATAGCCATCTAAAATGCAGCACTGTTTTTAGATGAAAGTGGTCTGTTTCCATCTGCTGACTGTACAATATCCAGAGGGAAATGAAGCTACTCACAGGCTCTCGAGGGCATTGACAGGTCCTACAGTTCCCCTCCCTACCCGGGGTTTGGTGGCTCTGCTTAAGGGAACCCTCAGCAAATCCTGAGGTCTGGTAGCTGTTCCTCCTGCACTGGCAAAATCACCATGTAGAGCTGGGAAAAACACTACAATTGTAATGCCAAAGAATTTTAAAACCCCTAACTTTTACTTCAAAAGCCCAAGATTTTAAGAAAAGATTACGGATTTTAGATAACCAGTCCAGCACAAATTAGACATGCCTGATTAGAAATGATGGTTCTTGGGAAATCTGGTCCTTGAACATATCACAGAAGTTAGACCAAAAATCAAGTCACAGTAAGACTTCAGTAATTTCTGAAAAAAAACCCCAAAAAACAAACCCAAAACAAAAGAACCACAGTGGCCTATAGATGCAGAGAAATAAAATTACTAGCAGTTGCAAGTGGTTAATACCTCGGAAAAAAATGAACTTCTGAAGCCGATGCTTAAATATTGATTTCTATTCCTAAATTTAGGCAGCCAATTTTGAGCATGTTGGCTAATAACCATAACACCTGAATAAGTGTCCTGATTTTCAGAAACTGTAAGACTTTCCTATCTCATTAAAATCAATACCTTGAATAATAACTGCTGCTGTTTTGCAGAATTATTTTGGATGCCGAAATACATATTTGTGTCTTTAAACCTCAGGCAGATAATCATGCCCTTATGTGTGCCATTTATTCACAGGCATGTCGGTGTCTGGGCATTTGACTTGAAGGACTTTGGCTGTTACTTATTAAATACAACTGACCCAGACAAAATGGATTGAATCAAATCAGAGAGAACAAGGGAAAGAATCTATG
>VYZP01008240.1:0-13768 GCA_013400635.1 Hypocryptadius cinnamomeus | reverse complement strand
GCTGTGTCTTGTATCTTTCATGCTTCTTGCCTCTTGGCTTTTGCTGTAGTGCAGAGGCAGCACAGGTGGAGGGTCCCCTTTTGAGTTTGCTTTTGTTTCCAAAAGCTGTCCACCATCTTTACTACTGATTTAGCTTAAAGAAGTAACGGTCTTTCTAGTCAGCTGTTATTTTTTTGCTTATATCTACTTGCATTCATTTCTCCCTATTGATGGAAAGGGATTGGTTAAAGCTACAAGGGGACGCAACTCATTTTAGAGTGTCCACCTCTTAAAATTGTCCTAAACAAGGGCAAACTTTTGCCCAAAAGGGCAAGAGGGGCATGAGAGAAAAAGTGTATAAATAACAATTTTGTCCAAAATATTTGTATATCGTGTACAGATCTCACTGGTCACCATACTGCTCACTCTGATCATCATACTGCTCACTCTGATCATGAGGATGCAGCACTGAATCTTGTATACTTGTCCGTATATGTTGGGCAATTTGCCCACAAGATGAATCTTTTTTGGATCGGGGCCAAATCAAGATTGCTTTGTTGATATACTCTGTAGTACCACCTTATATCAAGATAACATCAGAGACAATAAATATTATTTGGGATGTGTATTCATTGCTGTTTTCCTGTCCTGATCTCAGCTGCCACTTCCAGGGCTTTAGCAAAAATTTCACTCTGTCTCTTGGGGGAACAGTAGGGAATGATCTTTCCCAGCCATTCACTTCCTTCTCCCCTTCAGGTCTGACACATCATCTTTTGAAAATGTTCATTCCCTCTAAATATTGAAGACATCCTGGTTTTTTGATAATTCTGCAATGTCTCCTCTGTACAGTCTGCAACACGTTCAGAATTAGGGCTGAGATTTCCAGAAAGGTTTCCCAGAGATCTGCCCCAGTGGTGGGAAATTCCTGAGTGGCATGGCATGTGGGTTCATACTCTGCCTGTTTTGAGAAGTAGAATTCATGTGTAGAGATAACACTCTCACAGACGTGCTTGAGCCTCCCACTGGGAAAGAGAGAGAAATCATAAAAGCACAGCCTGGAGATCAACTGTGCATGTGGGGAGTTGTTTGTTATATTGGGCTAGCAGTGGGCCTCCCCTCCCTGCTGCCCTCTAGGTTTAGCTAAGCCTGATGGAGCCGTGTCCCTGCCACCTGGCATTGTTAGAGAGGTAATGAAATAAATCTGCATTTCAGCTGAGCGGTGTTAGAAACATGATGAAGTAAATCTACTCTTTGCATTTCAGCTGAGGCTTGGTAGTTGTCCTGGTTACCTGTATGTGTTGATTCACACACGAGGCAAAACCGCCGCTGTCATAATGGCATTGAGATGTCTGGCTTTTATCTGATAAATTCTCCAATTCTTCTCACAATATTTATCACAAGACAGTGACACCCTTGGAAAGTTTTTCTTCTCTTTTTTAAACCAAGTCATGGCCTTTCAGCCATAATGTGGCAGCATAAATACTATTTTTAGACCTATTCTATCCAAAGCATCAACAAAATAGAGATGTCATATTTTAAGTCCTTTGAAACACATACACACATCCAATTCATACTAGAGGGCTTGGCCTGGTATCTTTTGAAATGTTAGCTTATTTAAGTAATTATAGGAGGAAAATAAATTGCAGGAGACAAAAAATAGCCCTCCTCATTACTGCAAGTAATTTGGGTGAAAGAAGTCCTCCTAAAGACTATCTAGAAACAGTAGACAATTTTGATATATGGTGTCTGCAAAGTTTTCTTCTGTACTCAACACAATCAGCTTCCATACCAAAGGATAATAGACGAATTACTACAGGGGGAGGGGTAGAGGGGAAGGACCATTTATTAAATTTTTTTTAAAATTTTAATTAATCAAGGCTTGCTCTTTAACCAGATCCTAAAAGGAGCTGGTATGCATATGAAATTCCAGCACTCAACAGAATCTTGCCAAATCAGTACCTTAATTTTCTTATTTTCTTGGTGTTTTTTTTCATCATTGATAAAAAAAGTAGCTATCACCAGCTTTAAAAGACCCTTTTGTTGCATATATTCCCCAAGCTGGCACTTTTCCTTAATACTCTTTTCCTACCAATCTATCATCAAAATGCAGATTTTAGAGAAAAAGGGACTTGAAGTCCCTTATAACAGAGGTAGAAAATAATGTGACTGAAGAAGACTTCATATATAGGCTTAACTTCACACTTTTTTTTTTATTATTATTATGCAACAGCATTTTTAACACCTCTGCAATGACTTTGCTGAGAAGAAAGTTGAGATACTCTTTACGATGTCTAAGGAAGTTACTAATACGATTGACATCTGAATCAGCAAAATTAAAATTACTGTATTGATCGGGCCTTAACATAATTAATGCTCACAAAAATGCTTTCAAAATTAAATGGTAGAGGTGAATTTTCTATTCCCCAATGAAGGCCCCAGCCTTTCTGAAAAATTTTGGAAGGATGGAAACAATGCATTACGCAAATAATACCCTGTAGTATTACAGTTTAAAATATATGAACATTAGCAACCTCTGGGTGGACCAGTTCTTTTTGCATTGATGAGATATTTGCATCACAGTATCACAGATTTTGGCCACTGTTGAAGACATTTCTTCTTTTTCATTACTCAGCTCTCCAAGTGTATACCATTATGTTTGAATATCAAACATAACATATAACTCTGCAAAATTATTGGTCATCCTCCCAGTTCTTCTGTTTGTGTTGACATATACCATGCTTCATTTCAGATGAGTTAAGTAGCACCAATCAACTTCAGTAATACATAGAGTGAGGCAACAAATTTTATATTTGAATGAATGTTTATTCATTACCCAAGTGTAGCTCTACTGTTCACTTCAGCTGGAGTTTCCTTATTTAAAAAAATTGGCAAATGTTTTACTGACTGCTTTCTTTCATTGGAGTCTCTGGTGCTGCCAACTGGAAGCTATAAGGAGATAATGTGGGAAATGGCTATGTGAGATCTGTGAGTGATATGGTGTGACAGTTCCTTGGAATGGGAGTCCATGGCACTCTGGTAATGCTGGCAGTCCATGGAGCTCAAACTGTTTCAGACTGCAGAATGAATCAACTGTTTGACAGACATTAGTATGTCTCAGGGGCAGTAGTTCCCCAAACAATGTTGTGTTAAGAAAACTGAAGATAGAAGCTCAGCTGCTAGAATTAAAAAAAAAAAAAGTATCAGAAAAGAGAGATGAGATAAAAATTTTTACATAGAAAATAATGTCCAAAATAACACAACAAAATAAAAGAGTTTTTATGCATCTGTGCAGGGAAAACTGAAATATTAAAAACTGTGACCTTTCGTCTGTTCTTAGGGGAAAAAATACTGCACAATGAGCTCCTCCTCTTAATGCCCAGGACACCCAAACATTTGTTAGCTGCACACTTATTCACATGATTTAAACAGCACCTGAAACAGTATCGAAAGTCTTCTTTAGCAATCTCCTTCAGAGCACATATGCATTTGTGATTTTGCAGATGAAAGATTGTGTTTTATGTTGCGGTTCTTCACTGATTAAAACACCAATTTGGATGTTCCAGCCAGGAAGCAAAAGGAAGGATAGAGTCAGAAAAAAAGCATAAGGGAAGGAAATGAAGACAGATGAAAAAAAATCAAAGAAAGAGAGAAAAAACAGCAAAGGAAGAAAAAAATTTCATTCAGAATGAGAAAAAAATAATTTTTAGTGCAACTGATAATAATAAAAAAAACCCCAAAGCTATTTACTAATCTTCATCTTCATCTATTTACTAGTCCTCCAAACATATTTAGCAATTATTAAAGACTACCAATATGAAGCAAGGTAGCCATTGGGAAAGCCTCTGTTGTAATGGCAAGGTCTGCTTTGTTTCTCTTATTCTAAAGATATTAAGNATAGAAATTGCTGAAAAAGCTTATGAGTACCCTTACAAATACCTGTAAGCTTTGACTCTCGATGTGCAGTTGGAGGGAAAACTTCCCACACTGTACCCAGCGCTGTATTGCTCATACTTTACCATATTAATTAATAAATTGATTGCTGCTTGAATATTGGCCTAGTCAAGCTTCTTATTTATAACATGAAGTGCAGTCTTTTTATTACTTCACAAAATAATAAGCAATAAGAACCAACATTGCCCAGAGTGCTTTATCAAAGCTTGACGCTGTTCTTGTTGCTAAAAATAACATGGATGTGTACACATATTTTATTTTATTTTTATATGCATATATCAAATATTCACACCTTGTGATCTGAAGGGGTTGAAACACACAGCTTGCTTAATTTGCTGATTATGACGAACATGCTAATGATGCACAGTACATGAGACTGCCTAGTGATACAGTTTGAAGTGCTTAACAATGCCATGAGACTGCTCTGTTACCACTATCAAAAAAATTATAATGAAGGATCACCTATTTTGATATGTTTTAATTAATATTCTGTGGGTAAAGGTTTTGCCTGGCTATATCTTACATTTCCAATTTTGCAATGAATTCAGAAGTCTCTTGCTAAAATCCAGAAAGTGACACTTCCTTTCCCCTCCAGCCCACACACTCAAAAAGCCAAATATATTTCCTTTGTGAGTACTCTAAGCAAATAGAGTTATAAGACATCAGGATCCAACCAGTAATTCCAGACTGTCTGGAAGATCTATGGAGATTTCTATTTCCATGTAGCAGTGGGGGTTTTGGGGGATTTTGGGGGTCTTTTGAGGCTGTTTGAAGCCCCTTTGAAGTGGGTTTTGGGAATGTTTGGTCTCTGGCTATCTGGTTGGGATGGCAGTTTGAAGATCTTAAGTCTGTGTCTAGCCTCCTGTCTAGCCTGTGGCAATTGGAGTAATTTCTCTCCGTCTGTCCCCAAAATCTTGCCCCTAGCCTGGAGGTTTCTCTGTCAGTTATAGCCTTTTCTCTTTACTATTGATTTGTTTTTCCTGCCTTGGCTTCTGACCTTCCCCCTCCCCCGATTTCCCGCGCTGTCCTACGTAAAAGCAGCTGTTTTCTCTGCCCCCTTGCTCTCTGCCACTGCCTTCCCCTTCGAGCTGCCGATCTCCGGCGCACTGCCGGACCCCGCGCGGCTCCAGCACCACCACCGCGGCCGGCGCCCGTCTCCGCTGCGGGAAGGACATCGCCCCGCTCCTGCCCGCTGCTGCCGGCGCCGCCGGTGCGGCTGCTGCCATCGCAGCTGCGGTTTCTGCTGAGGGGCAGAGATCGCCCCGCGCGGCTGCGGCTGCCCCGCTGCTGCCGGCGCTGCTGCCACCGCGGGAAAGCCGCACTGCCGAATCCAAGCGGCGCCACCCGACAGCACCATCCCTGCGCGGGAGAGAAACTCCAGCGGCACCGTCCTCGCGCGGGAGAGAAATAAAAGCAGCTCGAAAAAGCAAGCACAGATCCATTCTTTATTCCTTTGCCACGAATCCATTAGGCGTTGAACCCGCGTTCTGAGCCAGCCGAACCGTGACCCCTGCCCGCCGGCGGCAGACGGGGAACGGCCGCTCTTGACGCGTGCCCCGATTGCCTCCCGCAGCCGGGGGGCAACGTCAATTCCATATACAGCAGATTGTAAACTGAAATTTCAGAAGAGAAGTTTTGGAAGCTCTTGAGTGCAAACAAATAATTGATAACATTTTCTCCCCTAAATGTCTTATCAAAGCACGGATAGACTTATTTAGATGAAGCTGTACTTTCTCCAGAGACAAAACAATTAAGATTTTTTTCAAATTTATCATATTTTATCACAAGTTTTATTAGTAAATTTATATACAGTCACTTGCAGGAAACAATTTAAAATTGAAGTATTTTACATTTTCTTTCACAGATAACTAATAAAATCTTCTCCACAGAAAAGAATATAATATTAATTATATGGCTTCATTCATAACTACTGCTGGTGAGTGTATTTAAATCCTTTGAAAAGTCCTCTCCACCAGAGGTGGTAGTGCAGTGCTTTTAAAGCTAATGCTTCAAGCTTTATTGCACTTTTCCACAGACAGCCATGACAAGCAAAAGACCTGAAAGGCTGTTAATAAAAACCTTCAGACCACCTGGATCTCTCCCAAGCCAGAGCAGTTCTAATTCAGTTCTTAAAGAACAAGAAGGGTGAAAACCAATGGAAGTGAATAGCCTGTCTCAGTTTCAGCAGGAAGCCTGTAACGTGTTCCAAAATCGTTCCACATTTCCTCTGTTCCTACTATTTCCTCTTTCTTAAGGCAGCCAATTACCTTATAGTACATTTTTACCCTTCCCTAAACTGTAAATACATTTTCTACCTCTCTGAATTTCAACTTCATTCTTATTCAAGCTTTCCTATTCTGTATACAACACACACTCATACTCCCACTTGGTTATTCATCTTCAACTGCCCTATTTCTCTCTCAGACAAAATATACCACATTTCCTTTACTTCCCTGGAGAGATTTTTCTGTTCTCTAACTGCCCAAACTAAGCGGCCACCAGGTGTGGCATAGCTATAGCAATAACATATTTGGCACAACTACTGTATTAGAAAGAAATCCTAACCACTTCTCTATTAAATATAAAAAACAAGTGAGGATAAAAGTGCTCCTTCCTGCTCAGAGACAGAGGGGACCCTGCAGAACCTCCTCTCAATTATCACAGTGACACTCCCTTCAGGGAGGAGAAAAATAAAAATGATCAAGAAAAGGACAAAGATTCCCTTAGCTGTGCTGTGCCCAGCTCTGGAGTAGACACACAAGCTTTAGCTCTGCAATCTATCTAGCTCACAGGTTCAGAAATTCTAATTTCTAAAGTGCTTCTTTTGGCACAACATGTGGTTTATTCAGTACTGAGGAAATTTATTCACTCGGAGGAAATTTATGACTCCTTCAGGCATTCACTCTTGTTTGCCTTTGCAAGCATTGAAACAGAATTCATTTAATTTGTTAGCACTGCAATTTCTTTTGTTAGTAAATTAGTACTGCTACTGAACAGATGCTTAGCTGTCTCCATTACTGACCTTTGTTGCTCATAAGTTTCTTATTTTTACCATATCCCTTTCTGAAATCTTCCTGTCGTCTTTCATCTTTGTTTTCTGCATTTTTATTCTTCCTTCAAATCTTCTGAGCCTTCAATATTATTAAACACTCTTTACTTGCTCTTTTTTGCCATACATTTGATTTTTTTATATGTTTGTTTTAGATGCATGCACACACATATAATTTATTGCTTGCTCAACTCAACTAGAAACCCCAGAGTATGGCCATATACTGATTAAAAGTAAAGGGCAAAATATGTTTCAGTCATAACTTAAATTTTATTCTGGTCAAGGACTTTTCACATTCAATAATTCTGTTGTATTCCAACACAGCACATTCCAGGCTATTTTAGTGCCTTGAATTGTAGTTAAAAAGAAGAAACATTCCGGTTTTATATGTAAGTTGACATTCAATGACAAAGTGAGAATTGAGTCCATGGTATTATGCAAAGTAAAAATAAAATTATACAGTTACCATAGCCAGACTAATCCTGAGTTGTATAGATCTATAGCAACAGTAACCTACCTTTATAATGTATAGTTCTTCTCTCATTCACTGGTAAATGTTTATCTTGTGTAATGTGAATGCTTTTCTGTCATAAAAAAATGTAATCTGCAAGACTAATTTCTTTGATGGTTGTTTCTTCTTTCCATACCAATGTTTCTTTGTGTCTATTAGATCTTCTCCACAATGAAATTCAGAGATAAATCTGCTGTCAGAATCTCTTTTTATTGACACGTACTTCTCTCAGTGCTGACTGCACATATTAGTTCCACTGCTGGGTTTTTTACTATTTCTCGATTTAAGCTTGTTATATTCAGAACTTGTCTTGCATACAAATCACTGAATAGCTATATATGGAATAAATTATAAGCATCAGGGTTTTTCCAATATCAACTGTCAGAACATGGAAAGGCCTGAAAATTCTTACAGAAACTCAGGTTTCAACTGTAATCCAACAGAATGGGGAACCCATGAGGATACATAGGGTTAGACTTCTCATCCCTCACTCTTTTTCTTAGAGTTTCTTAGTTTTCACCACTACCCTTGCCCGTGTTTTAAAAACAATAGCAAAAGATAATAAAAAATTATAAACCACATGCACAGAAGATCCAGCGTGTGAACAGTGACCAAAGCTTTCATGGTTATTTTCATAAAGAGAAAAGTACTGGTTAGCCAAAAAAGAACACTTGCATCAGAAATTACTTTTAATATTTCCTATTCTTGTAAAAAACATAATTCCCGCCCCTCCTCCACCCCCCTTTCTCCACTAGTTAAGCATGATTTCAGAGAATCAGTTGACAATTTATTGAGTGTGGAATAACTCTTTCACTCCAGCAATAGAAGGGATGAAGACTGGGGAAAGGAGTAGAAACACTTCTGCTTCTCTGCAGAAGACAAAGGACCATTCCACAGAACAGCTCTTAGAAGGTTAACACAGCAGAGAAAAAAGAATTTTAGGCCCTTGTCTATATAGTCAGCAACGGCAGCAGCAAACCCTGATGCACATTTCTTCTCTCAGAAAAGAGAGTTCAGGTATTCAGTTCCACTCATAAAAAAAAAAAAAAAAATTCCTTCATACTAAATCTATAAAAAGGTAAAGTGTTCATTGTTTCAGTATTTGACATCAAACCTGATCTAACTTCTCTTACATAGCTCATATATTTGCCAATCCAAATGTATGCTCAGTGGAAATGGTTTTTAATAGCTTTCACAACAAATTTTTAAAAACCCCGAATACCACCAACCTCCCTTTCCCCTCCCCTCCCCACCATCCATTCAAGTAATCAAAACACCATGCAAAAGACATTTTTGAAAACATACCAGGTTTTGCAAACAAGGGAGGGGAAAAATTGTGAAAGTCTACTTGTGGCATTTTGTAACTCCATTTCACCCTGACGCACTTCATTCTGTAGCTGTTTCTTATCTCTTGGGCAAGGCTGTTCTGCAATTACAGCATTTCTCAAAATAGTCTGACACTTCCAATTCTTCCTTTTCCCCCTGCAAATAGTTATTTGTTTTTTTCTGTGATATTTTAAATTGCACACCCTTGAGGTATAAAGTGGTAGCTTCTTATTCTGATCTATGAAGAGATACCGGAATGTTAAAGTTTCTTAAGGGGAAAAAAATTGCCTTTTAGTCAGATTTCTGCACTTTCCCCATAGACACAGCAGCAATTTATATAGAAAAGTTCAATTTAGATAATCCTATTAGTGGCTGCAAATGACATTTAAATTTCATCTGTTAACCCAGTTTTCATCTAGGTACAAAACTATTTCCTTTTGTATAATAATGAAAGCGACTCCATTTGTATGAAATTAGTGCAATCTCTTGACAATAAGAACTGTCACATTTATCCAATTTGTTTTGGAACTGGCCATGGATACAGATTCATTCCTAAGTTTAGTGATGATGTGAAAATAGTTTGTAAATTACTAAGACGTACTGACTGGAGCAGATACATGACATGATTTTTTTTTAACTAATGCTAGTGAAAATCTTCTTTCTTGCCTTGATCTGCAGGTTATGGCTATAGAGCAATTAAAAAAAGTAGTTATGGCAGTTCTGCTAAACTACTTCAGAGATTTACTACTTCTAGATAATTTTGACTAAGATGACCAAGCTCACAAAGTTGTATTAACACAGCTGAGAAGAAAAAACACAGATTAGAACAATGAGAATTCACCATTAAAGAACAAAGTAGAATCATGACCTTTATAATTAAAATTTTTATGTTCTTGGATTCTTTTATAACCAGCTCAGTCTTTTACTGCTGAAACACAATTACTAAGCTTGAATGTTCATGTCAAGTTCCTTCTGAAGGGATGCGCAGCACTCTGGGATATCGGCCACTCCTCCAATCTTTGTGTTATCAGCAAACTTGCTAAAGGCGCACTCTACCTCTTCATCAGTCATTGATGAATAAGCTAAACAATATCTGACTAGACCCTGTGCCACTGATCACATGCCTCTGGGATCTGCTGTTCATCCATTTCTCAATCCACCTCACTGCCCACTCATCCAGTCCAACTTCCTGAGTTTGCTTATGAAGATGTTGTGAAAGACAATGTTGAAAGCCTTGCTGCAGTTGAGGTTGACAATATCTACTGCTCTCCCCTCATCCATCCAGGCAGTTGTTTAATCATAGAAGCAATCAGGATGGTCAAGCATGATTTATCTTTAGCAAATCATTGCTGACTACTCCTGATCATGTTGTCTTCCGTGTGGATAGAGATGGCCTCCAGAATGAGGCACTCCTTCGCCTTTCCAGGGATTGAGGTGAAGGTGACTGACTGGTAGCTCCCTGGGTCCTTCTTCTTGCCCTTTTTGAAGACTGGGGTGACATTTCCAGTCCCCAGTCACCTCTCCTGATTACCATGACCTTTCAAAATGGTCATAGCCTGCCTATGGCATCTACCAGCTCTCTCAGCACTCATGAATTCATCTTGTCAGGTCCCATGGACTTGTGGATGCCAAGTTACCCAGATTCTCCTTGACTAAGGAAAAGTTTTCCTTCTGACTAATTCCTTTATCCTGGTCTCCTGGGTCAGTGATTCCTGAGGGCCATCTTGTCAGTGAAGACCAATGCAAAGAGACCATTCAGTAACCATTTTCTCTGTGTCCTCTGTTACCAGGATCCTCCCTCCATTTAGTAATGGCCCACATTATCCTTAGTTTGCCTTTTGTTACTGATGTATTCGATATGTCCTTCTTGTTGTCTTTGGCATCCTTGCCCAGATTTAATTCCAGATGGGCCTTGGCCTTCTTTTCTACTTACTCTGATAACCTCTCTGTATGCATTCCAAGTGGCCTGACCCTGCTTCCATCTGCTGTGTATTTCCTGCTTACACTGGAGTAATGGCAGGGATTCTTTTTTCGTCCATGAAGGTCTTTGCCCCCCTTCACTTCATTTCTTGTTCATCAGGAAGCAGGATTCTTGAGTCTAGAGGAAGTGATCCTTGAATTTCAGCCACCTCTCTTGGACAATCCTTAGGTACTTCAGTAACAATAGGCTAAATTAACAATAGATCAGACTGTCTTCATTTCAGTTTACAAACAAATGTTGGTAGTCTATAAAGCTGGGTTAGTTTGGTCTCTCTGTGCCTTATTTTAGTATTTTCTTCCTCCCTCCCCCTGTCAAGTTTTCAGAGCAGGTGAAAAATCTGGTTCACACTGTGCCATCTCTTTAACTCGCCTTTTTCCTGCCTCCTATTTGTGTCTCTCCCTTGCACCTCTACAAGCCAAATGCCTGCTGGAAAGCAGAAACTAGGAGGAATACCTATTTCAGCATAGCAAGTTTTCAGCATGCTACAAAGGAGCCAAGGAATCCCTGATGCTGATCCTCAGAAATAATTACCTCCAAGCTCTACATCTCACAGCATCT
The DNA here is from genome assembly GCA_013400635.1 of Hypocryptadius cinnamomeus. NCBI lineage: Eukaryota > Metazoa > Chordata > Aves > Passeriformes > Zosteropidae > Hypocryptadius > Hypocryptadius cinnamomeus. The sequence continues at coordinate 2,413 of VYZP01008240.1, read as the reverse complement.
CTATTATCTCATGGCAGAATTGTAGCAAAATTGTATCATTTTGGGCAAATCCAATGCAAAACAAGTAGAGAACTTCATTATAATAGGCTAGAAAATCAAAAGGTAAGAACACTCATCCCCCCAAAAATCAGTGAGAATTCATGCTGATCTTTTCACTCAAAGAAAATTAATTTCTCTTCATTTAGTTTTGAAATGTTGTTGTTAAGATATCAAGTTTATTTTCCCTCGAATTATTATTTATTACCCATGGCAAGATAAGCTACATCTCATTCATAATAGATAGAAGTCTATGAAGGAAAATTTAGTTGCTTGTAGTTTCATTTTTAAAACTAAAATTATTATTAAAAAGTCATAATGAATTATTGAATAGATAATACAAAATTATGAACTGGCATGTTACTCTAAACAAATTGGCATAGCTATTATCACTGAACATGATAATAAATAGTAGATAATGGGTAATATAAACCTGAAAACTATCCAAATCTGGCAAGTGATAGTTTCCAGACAGAAAAAGTTCTTGCCTAATGTAAAATGTAACTTGAAGACAATCAAAGAAAACCAGACAACTTCTAATAAAACTTTTTGGAAATTTAAAAGTCCTGATAAAGAAGGGTCAGAAAGATGCATTCATGGGATAAAGAAAATGCTTAAGGAATTATGGTGTGTGGAGCAGACATATGTGGAAACACACTGGTTTGCAAATAGCCAGGCTTAGGAAACCAGAGAGCATGCTTCTATGAATATTGCCAGTAAACCAAGATATTTAAATAAACTGAAAAAAAAAAGGATGAAAAATGAAAAAAAGGGAATACTGAAGTCAGAAAAATATAAAGATTAACAATAAATCTGAATAAAATTACCTGAAAGTTGTATTCTGAGATACAATGGCCATATTCTGCCAATATTGCCATACATATATCAAGATGAGAGGACTTCAAGAGGTATGGATGTGGTCAGAAGTGTTGGAAGTCACTGTCAATAGTGTTGGAATATTTTTGCTTACTGGAAAGAGCAACCTATCATCCTAAGAACAAACATTACCAGATATGTTCAAGTCTCACCTGGCATACTTCAGTTCTTCTGTCGTTCATCCCTAAGCCACCTCTACCACACAAGGATTGCTATTAAGTTGGTTAGTATTTCAAGAATTTAATAGAAAGGGTAATTTGCAAAAGATTAGGATATTTTGTGCAGAAAATCTATTAGACAGAGCACTGCTGGTGGTCTGCAGTTCCTAATAAGCAGTGCAATGCTATGTCTAGTTCATATAATTTTTTCAGCCACCCCCAACCAGCTAGAAGCTGAGTGATTTAGTCAAAAGGCCTTCAGGTCCAAAATACAAACTGAAAGAACTCAGGAAATATGTGTACTAAATGTGAGGGAGGGAGAGGGATATAAGCCCAGGTCCCCACTGTTAAGTAACTAGAAACAGCAAAACATTTATCCAAAGAACACTGAATTAAAAACCAAGAAGAGAGATAAAAGCAAGAAACCTGCAGTAAATCAGCTCTTCTTATTGTCCTCAAATTTTAAACCATTTCAAGATTTGTTATCTGACTGGCATTGTGTATTCTCAAATGTATGTATAAAGTTACAAATTTATAATAAAATTCAGAGTGGAATGGGAAATAAGAAATACCTATGATGATGACATAGAGAGATAGGCTCATGCTTCTGAACCAGTTTTAAAATTATCTTCACAAATGGCTCAGAAAAAGAACCCAGTTTGGCAGAATCATTTATTTGAAAGAGTACCCTGCCGAAATGCCAATTCTACTTTAATATGCATTTCTTGACTGACGTGCCCACTTAAAAAGTAATCTGAGAAAAAACTTATTGCAGGCAAAGAAGTGGCTTCATCATGCACAGAGCACAGTGCCGGTGGCGGTGCGCTCTGGAGCGCCGCTTCAGCCGAAAGACGCCCGGCAGCAGCATTTGCCTTCGGACAGCTCCGGACCTCCGCCTGCTGCTTCTCTTCTCCCTTGCATCTTCGCGAAAAGCTATTCCATAATATCTTGCAAGGAGAAACAGTGCCAACACGGAAAATGCTCCCGGATCTTCCCCTAGAAGTTCATCGAGTTCTCTGCATCTAGGAGCTTCAAGGGAAGCCAAAGATTTTCCCCGGAGGGCTCAAGTAGGACTGGCAAAAAGCTCAGGATAGTTCTCCAAAAACTCTTTCCATAACAATGAAAAAGTGAACTTAAGAGCCAGACGAGTGGCAAGCCACTGTCCTCGAGCAGTTTGCAAGCTGCGCACAGAAGTTGCAAAGAGCATCCCAAGGGGAACTCAATACTGCAAAAACATGGCTTCCTGCACACCTTTTTCCTTGGAACCAGCCTTAGCCCAAGGCTGCCTTTAATGTCTAGGGTTAGGGTCAGGGTTACACTCAGGGTTAGGATTTTGAAAAGCA
>VYZP01008239.1:0-14402 GCA_013400635.1 Hypocryptadius cinnamomeus | reverse complement strand
AATTATATATATTTATATTATAAATTTGTATTATTTATATTAATAACTAAAGTTATTATCCCTAGAAAATAAGTTTTTGTGTGATTTTGAAATTAAGAAATTCACCAAAGTATATTTTGGGGTTTTTTATTAACACACATTACATGAGAGAGTTAAACATGACAATATATATAATGTTTTGAATAGAAGAATTACCATAGCACCAATCTTTTGATGTAAATAATGCAGAATCATCAGTATTCACTGAATCTTATGCATAATTCTCTCAAAGTTGTTTTTATAATTTGAGTGAATGAAGACTTGAAGGCATTCACCAAAGTATCCATGTGTAGGAAGAAGGTCTGGAAAACTTTTCTGATATTTTTCAGACTAAATAATTGATATATATTAAGTTAGTAAAAACTCAAGTGTTTTAGAATACTTTGGTTCAGAATAAATGCTCCTGTGACCTGTTAACTACCTCCCTGTCAGATTTGTTTGAAATATTGACATATTCAAAAGATATTTGACAGGGAGTGAAAGTGGTTAAAAGTGACAAGCACACACAGTGCTCACACAGCCCATCTCTGTATAGAAATCTAAGGTAACTGCTAGGTTGTTTTCACTTAGCATCTTGATTCTGTTGCTCTTGGGTATGGATTTATGGATAGTTCTGGTGAAGTAAATCCTTTGTTTATCCAGAAAGTGTGGCATCCATATGTGAACACCAGAACTTTTTCTTACTTACAGCCTTTTGAAATGCTCCTTGTAGTGCTGATCCCCCAAATACTGATTTTTCCTCAGTTTACTCAGCATCTAATTCAAAAATATTGAAGATGAAAAAATCCCCAAAGCTCCTCAGGACTGTAGGCTGATCCATTACTAAACTTCTTAAAAGCCATAATTTCCTATGTCAACAGAAAAAAAAATATATTTGTGCTTTCTCTGATTTGAGTATGTTTCATTCTTTGAACACCAGTATCTAATAATAAAAATAAAATACATAAAGATCTGTGAAAAAATACCTATTCAAGGGCAGAAAAAATAAAATTTATTAGTTAAGTTTGGAACAGTTAATTGTATTGGAAAAAAGTCAGCAGCCTTTCAGGGCAGAAATATACTTGCTCTTCAATATAAGAATTTTAGTTTAATTAGTGTATTGTGTTAGATATATCTAAGCCAGTAAACTCATGCAGTTTGCACAACTAAAAATCTGTTGTGTAGTGAAATCTTCATATGCTGAAATCACTTTAAAGTAATTCAAATGAAGTACAGAAAAGGGAAAATTTCCCCTACTCTCACAAAAGCAAACCTGAGGTCACTGTTGTGTCAGATGGCATGAGTCATTTATTAGTTACTGATCAAGTGACAAGCACTTCTGTTAAAATCCCCACTCTGTTGACATCATTAATTTGTTAAATAATTGGGAGAGGTATTTGAATAATCTCAATAGGCTTTATCAAATTAGCACAAATAAATTCTACATATTTTATTTTAAAAAGACCCTAAAAAATAGAAGTTTATGTCTCAGTCAATTTTCCCTGGAATTCCAGAGGATACCACTAAAAGATACTGAGAGTGCTTTTTTAGATGACTTTTTTTTTCTGTAAAAAACTGTATTTTTTTTTTCTGTATGAAAACTTTCAGGAATAAAATCAGGTCTAGCACCAGATATTCAGGAGTACTTGGTTTGGAGACAAGTAGCATATCTGTGTTGACCTAGAAAACTCCTTAAACAAAGGAGTTTCTGTCTAGCAAAAGTGTCTAGAAACTTGTCATAATTATTAACTTTAAAAAAAAATCAAAAATCTGAGAGAAATCCTGGAAATATTTTTTGTCTGCATCTGTTGATAGCAAGAAAAAAGGTGAGGAGGTTCTGTTCCCAGTATGTTTTTTCTCTGATTCTGCAATGCACGCATATTTATTGGCAACAGTCCTTTCAGGGAGGTTCTTTCCTATGTGCAAAGACTGTTTAGCTGCTCACGTGTTGATATAACTTGTCACAGGCAAGGAGGAAGGATGAGTAACCCTTGCATGACAAAGGCAAAGAGGAGGAAGATATCACCCCTGAAACAGCGTCCTTCAGCTCAGAGAGGAGAGGTGATTCTGCTCTATCTGTCCCTTGCAGGACTGAGAAATTGCTGTGAGGAGCCCAAGAAGGAGGTTTTGCAGCTCTGTTGCAAAATTGATCCAGAGTCTGGCTGAATGGACGAGCAAGGGGGGAATCAACTGCTGGCAGCAGGCAGGCAGATGGGAAGGATGAGAGTTCATAGGTGCAGGGCAAATTTGCCCTACTCACTTCCAAACCAACTGCCACACACTGGCTCCTGTTGAGAGGAGCTTTAATAATTTTTTTTTTTTTTTTTTTTTTTAGGAAGCCTATGCTTGGATTCTCATTTCATTTTCGTTTGGATTTTTGGGGGGTTTTTTGGGTTTTTTGTTGTTGTTTTGGTTTGGTTTGGGGTTTTTTATTTGTTTGTTTGTTTTGAGGTGGTTTTTTTGGTTGGTTGGTTGGTTGGTTGTTTTTTTTGTAATTTTAAGGCTGGCAGTAAAAATTTCCAAAAGCAAGCTTTTGACAGGTCAAATATAAGTCTGCTATAATGTTACAAAATGGTTATAGCGCAACTGTATTTTTCTAAAATAATAAGTTCTGGCCAGCTGTTTTTTTCATATTATTTGCTGAGTTCTAAGCCTTTCTTAAAAATAAATCTGGATTTTAAAACATTATTTTTAAAAGCCTCAAATCCCTAATAAGGACTTAGATTAATACTTTTCAAAAGCCATAGCTGCTTTACTACAAAGTATGTCTCATGATTACATTGGTTTATACACACATATAAATCCTATTGATGTTCATGTGTCAGTGAATATCCCCAGATAATATCCTAGGATTAAATTTACTTTTTTTTTATAAATCATCATTTACTATAACATTCGATTTAGAGATGTCCCATTATTTAATTACACTAGAAATTATAGCACCATCCTGCAGTTCCAGAAAAAAAAAAAAAGAAATTTTTACTTAGGAATGTGAAACAGATGCAACTCTCTGTGGGCTGATCCATTAGGTTCTGAAGCTGGCCTTGGGAGGTAGAAGAAATACAAGGCTTTGCTCCTGTTGGTACTCTGTCGCCAGGCAATGTCCAGCCATTGGTACTTTTGTAAGGTGTTCTAGGGTATCCACCAAACAAACTCCAGTGCTTACATGACATCACTCACATCATCACCCAAAGTATCTGGTTTTAGACAACTGTGTACCCTCATTTCCAACCCCAGCGGCATTCCTCTTTTTGTGACTGCAGAGTAAAACTGCAGTTCACAGCCCTTTCTTCAAGAGCAAAACAAATCAACTGATGTGGTACTTTCTTTAAAGAATAAGTACTTTTGCAGAGAAGTATGGTGAAAGCCTTGAGACCAGCTCTTTGGTATAAAAATACTATGAGTAAGTGACAGATCAAAGCCTTTGGGAAGATTTGAAAACCTTAACCTGGACTTAGTTTTTGCAGTTGATCTCTATACCTTGGTTAGAGGCCAGTGCATCTGCACCTCTGGCAGTATATAAAATAAACCTTGGCAATAATTAGAATGGTTTTCTAACACAACTAACATACTGAAATAGCATGAGTGTCCATATTCTTTCAGAGCCATCCTCCATCCATTATAACTTTCTTGAACATATATAGCTGTTTGGTTTGATTTTCTTGCAGTCAATTGCTTGCCATTTTCCTCGCTTCTGCACAAATACACAGTTTCTTCCTCTCACTGGAAAGTGGTAGGAACCTCTTCTCCAGTTTATGTAGGTTACAGGCTGTCCTCCATTCCACTCCCAGTGTCCAGGATTGCCTTGATCATTCAAACCTGTGTGAAATCAGTAAGACCAAATCAGTGATGTCTATTGTCACTGGAGCCAGATGCCAAGAGAGTCATGCTGTTCTATAAGTGATCTTCATTAAAAAATGTGTACAGTTGCATGTTGAGAGAAAAAGAAAACATCTAATGGAACACAAGCAAAACACAATTTAGGATTTAATTAGTCCACTTGAATCACTGTTAGTGCCATATGAGTAAAAGTACACTTCTCTGCAACAGTGCATATCTAAAATGTTTTTTTCTCCTATCATCTATTACATGTCTGTGACCTCATAGGTTTCTCATTTGATACTTGAAATAGCAAGCAGTCTGGGCAGAATCAGATGCCTTCAGATTTCTTCTGAATATAAAATTCTGCAGATCTTTTTGGACCTGATTTACACTGTTTAAATTAACAGTTGTAAAATTAGTTTGGATTAATTAGTACAATATAAAACATATCTTTTCCCCTAGCCTCTGAGTTACTAAGACCAATAGGCGTGGCATAATTTCAGACATGACCTGTCTTCTTATGAGAGACAAAAGTAAGAAAATTGGCATAACAATCTTGTAGTCTTTATCTTTGTCAAATAAATTTATTTCTTTCATGTTCACAGAATTATGATGCCATTAAACATGAAACAAAACTAACTGTATTTTTCTAAATTAATTTAGTATACCTAGTAGGTCCATCTCAGCAAATTACTAAGAGGTGATAATTGCCGTTCAGAATCAGAGAGAAAGAACAACACTGAGGACAGTATAGCAGAAACAAGAAGGGTTAGAAAAAAGCAGTAGCACTAGTATGAGCTAAGGCAGTCAGTCATTCACAGAAAGGAGGTGCTAAGAAGCACCCATCCAAATTCTTTCCATTTCTCATTAGATGTTAAGTGCCTAATAAGAAGTAGCTAAATCTGAAATGATATGATAAAATGTTCTTTAGCTTATCATCTAATTAATTCATAAGATTTCTAACACAAGACAACATCATTAAATTAGGAGTAACACAAATAATTATCTAAGTTAAAACAAAATAAAAAGAAAAAGCTAAATTATGGATAAATAAAGTAACAGTTGGAAGAAAGATAAGATAAACAAAATTGTAGGAGCTGCACCAGAACTATCATCACCTTGTGTCAAAATAGGAAAGGTTTCAAGACAAAAACAGTCCAGCAATATACACCATGATAAACACATCTTTTTGATAAAGACTTATAAAAGTAGCCAGGTAAATTATGGCTTTTTGGTTTGTGCCTTGCACTGAAATAATAAAAGCAGCAGAAATTTGAGGACAATACAGTGTTTGAAAACTGGGCTTGAACTGCTACAGCAGTTTCTGCTTTTCAGTGTGTACAGGAACTGCAATCTCTAGAGGGGACTTGCAGCCAATATACTTGCCTATCCAAAAGGGCATCTTCCCACTGAAGTTCCACAGCCACTGCATGTGTTGTTCATTAGCTACACTTGTTAGACTCCCCAGGTACCTAAGCTCAACGAGAGAGGGCAGAGTAATTAGCATTCCACAGAGTGACAGACAGCTCCCATCAACTTATCAACAATGGGTGTTGATTCTAGTATAAAGCACATAAATAATGAGTCACAGGAAAACCACAACTTACTGGCATGAAGGAATAATTACATGAAGTCTTAAAATTGTGGATTACCTGGGGAAGAACCAAAGTCCTAGTCTGGTTTTTCTAGAAGAAAAATCAGCTTGGCAACCGAAGGAAATGTATACAGGAAATATGTGCCTCATAGTCACAAACTGTGTTTTAACCTTGGCACAATTATTGATACCTTATTTTCCATAAAATAATGAACTTCCTACACTGAAATCCAAGCCACTGAAAGGTACAACTTCATCTATTTGGTAGTAGAGCAGGAGATATGTTTTTAAAATCATGTTTTGACAATACCAAAGCTTTGAATAATAAATTTAAGTGGTAACGTGGTTCTGAGAAGTAATCATGGAATCCCAAAATCATAGAATGTCCTGAGTAGGAAGAGACTGACAAAGACCATCAAAATCTAACTACTGGCCCTGCACATGACAGCCCCAAGAACCACAAAATGAGCCTGAGAGCATTGTCCCAACACTTCTTGAACTCTGTCAGGTTGGTACTGTGACCACCTCCCTGGGGAGCCTGTTCCAATGCCCGACCACCACCCTCTGAGTGAAGAACCTTCTCACAATATCTAATCTAAATCTCCCCTGTCACAGTTACACACACATCCTCTAAAATCAACATTTGGGCTGTTACATCATTCGCCCCCTCCATTTCCTTCCTGCCCCTCTATCCCAACCCTTTATTTTTTGCCTTTTCATCCTTTTCAATTTTGGGTTTCAGCTGAGATGTTCTGGTTCTCCATCCTCCTGTGAACCTACACTCACTAAATACAGATATCCCGTGGGTTCCCCCAGTAGTTGATCACAAGAAATTTGGTATCTGAAAAGCAGTGCTTTCTTCAGAAGATTGCCTGCAGTGACTATGCATTTAGTTCAGATTGGAGAGAAGTTGTGGTTTGTATTAAACAGACTATTTCTGAATTAAGTCAATGCATAAGCTCTGCTCTGCATTTGTACTTACTGTATGCCAGCTCCAAAGGAGGATTTGCAAACCCTAGCCACTGACTGGCCTTGACACTGACAAGTCTTCCAACCAGTATCAAACATACAAGCACCAGAAGGCTACTCTTAAGCCATTTAGAGATCAGGCTAAGTCTTTCAGCATTAAGAGACAAATGTCATTCTTCACATTTGTCAGAGATCAGTGGCTCCACATTCTAATTTATCCCTCTTTGTGTCTGCATTGATATAGCACCTTTTTTTACATGTCACACCTGGTGTTGCCATCCCTCTGATGCTGAACCTCTGGTGCTGACATTTCTTTTGTCCCATATTTCTGACTGCTGCTCAGTCTAAAAGTGATGCCAACTCCTTCAGCCTCCCAGAATATACTGGGTGACAGTTGATAGGGCCAGAGCAAACAACACTGTTCATGAAAACATTTTAAGAGAGCAAAAAAATCTTTTCTAACATCAGAATAAGTAAATGGTATTGTAAGGATTTTCATTACTTTTGCCAGATAACAGAGACAGAAGATCACTGTTGCTCCAGATGAAGTGATGACTGTCTTTAAGAGCTGGGGCAGCAACCAGGCCTGAAGAATGGCATGGCAGACTTGAGCTCACTATGGAGACCATGAGCAGATGTTAGAGTGAAAGCCCACCATTAAGCATGCTGCCTAGTTAGAGATCCATGCCTGGAGCTCCATTCCTGTAATTGCTCTGTATGTCTTCTAAGAGTACTGATCCCATGGATTCCATATGATGCCACACAAATTACGGAAGCAGGAAAAATTTACATGAGAATAATTCAAAGTAGTGGTCCACAATATTCCGCACAGTCCTCGCTGCACAAAATCTGGACCATTCCTTAATCTGGGCCCACAGGGCCAGGATATTAAATAAATTCATTGTGTTTCTGAGGGGGGATGCTGCTGCTGCAAAGTGTTCCTCCATTATCCCTGCAGGGTAACCAAAGGAGCAGGGATGGAGTTGCCCTCTGCTCCATGCTGCATGGTGGTCTGCCAAGGCCAGCAGGTCAGCTGGGTGTTAGCCCTTGCCTGTGCAGTCACAGCTGCCCTAGGGCAGGCACTGTGCACTAACAGCAGGCCCATCAGGGGCACTCTGAGTTCCCAGGCCACCAGAGAACAGCATGTAAAGGTTCACACTGACACCTGGGTGCACTCTCCTCACCTAGAGGTGTGGCAGAACAGACTCAGAACTGTATGGTAGGGGTCAGGATTGTGCACCCACTGTGGAAGAGGCCCCCAAAACTGCACCCAATGAAGGTGTCAGCCAAGCTTCAGCTGTGCTTCTCATCAGGGTGAGACAGGCCTGTATGTCCCAAGGCTGACAGGCTTCCACCCTTCTGGGTCAATCTGCCAGGCACAGAATCTCCAGTGAGCTAGGAACAAAGCTGTTACACTGACAAACACTGTTGGGAATTTTCGTACTCCCATCTTCTTCTACAGACAGAGTCAGGAGAGCAGGCATAGTTAATTCAGAGTGTCCTTCCATGCTAATTGCTTCAGCAGCAGGATTCCATTCTGCCTCCCAGTGACTGTGGTTGCACTGACCAAATGGACCTGAGAAGAGGTTTGCACAGCAGTTTCTGTGGTATCACTACTAGGTGAACCAGAACAAAAATAGAGCATTTTATGTGGTTTCTGCTTAAGGACACTCAAAACGCAGGAACTAAGTAATTTACTTTAGGTGAGCATAAAGCATTATGCACCAAAAAGCATCAATATGTGTCAGTAACTGCTTTTTCATTTATGACATACAGGCATAGTCTGAGCAATAACAACTTCAGACTTCAGTCCATGTACCAGGGAGAGACTTCATCACTGTGAAAGGAAAGCACTACAATAATTATAATGTAATCTAATCTTTTCTCTATATGATTGCTTTCTAAGTACAGCTTCACAACCACATTTCTGAAGAGAGAGCAACTGTTCTAATGGTTATACCTGTTTAGGGGGGTTATATATTTTAGGGAAATGAGAACCATCCTGAAAGAACATAGCACTTCCTTAATGTTACTCACTGAACCTTGAGGCATAGGATCAGACACCAGAATTTACAAGATAATGTTATTTATGGAGTGTGGATCTAACACTTCCTAATGTAAATTAGTCAAGATAAGGGGTTATAATGCCCTATTAGGGAAAGAATCCAAACAAAACAAAAAACAAACAAGCAAACACCAACCAAAAGAAGCCACAACAAACCCACACACATCACTTTTTTTTTGTGCTAAATCATCCATTTAAAATTGTTCCTGCATGCTTTATAATTTTTGTTATTGAGTCAAGAGCATCCTTTATCTTAGAGCAGTTGCACAAATTAAGGAAACATTTTGGGTAGCTATTGACCTTGAAATATTATTTGGAAATTTCTTAGCACAAAGACTTTACTGATTTTTCATTAAATTGTATGATACATTTAAGAGTCTTGTACCATTTTGGTAAATTTAACATCGGCAAAAGCACGCTTCACTGAGTATGAAGGTCTTCATGGGACACAACATTTTATTTTAACTGCTGTATTAAATCCGTGTCATATACTGATGTTGAAGGGTGTGGGGGGGTGACTGAAAGACTGTGCTTATCTCAGTCTTTTGTTTGGTCTCCTAGGGAGTTATCCTGATGCCTTGAAATAGGTGTCTAGTGTTGCTTACAACACCTCCTATCATTCAGAACATTCAGATGAGAGTGGCAGACATGATGCAGAGCTTGCAGGAGCTCTGCACTTCCAGATGGCAGTTGAAAGCCAGACAGCATACACAAGGCCTTTAAAATTACTCTAGGTATCTGGATCCCGCTGCTGGAGTCACACACAATAATATGAGTTAAGCCAGTCTCTTAGAGAACCAGCGCTAGAAGAGGGCTGCTGTCCTGCTTTGCACTAGGGAACACTGAGCCATCATGAAGGATCTAATCTATTACTTTAGATGTGGTTCTGCCTGTAATTCCAAAGGACTGGGGCCACATGTAGCTGATATAATACCATCAAACAACATAACATGTCCCGCCTTACACAGCTAGCAGTACAGGATCTGAAATCTAATAATATTTGAGCTTTAATTAAATGTTTAACTTCAAAAAAGATAAAGGTATAATATGACTAACAAGGCAAAAGACACAATTGTGGGTTCTATCTATGCAGATAGAACCTTCCCTTCAGTGGCAACAGTGAAACCATCTCACACACAAGTGAGCCCTGCTGTACTGACCCTTGGGGAGGACATGTTCCTATTGGATAAACAAGAGCTGTGGCATAAATCATCAAAATTGCTTCTAAATCAGACTGCTGTGGGATCACTCAGCCATAATATCCCCCAGATGCTTCTCTTCACGTTGCCAAGAGTCTCTTCATGCATACAAACAAAGCTAGAGAAATGCGTTCTTAAACCACCTTTCTCTCCAATGAATTGGAGAAGGGTTAGAAATTGCACGAGATTTTCACAGCAATTAACTGAGGTTTCCCTGTCCCCCCATCCCCAATTTAACACTGATATATAGAAACTTGCATCAAGACAAGCATATATTTTTGTCTGCTTCTACCCTTGAGCATGGAAACTAAAGAATAGGGTTGTATACCACCTGTAACAGATGGATACAATGTATGTTAATAGAAACTCAAATAGGCCTGCATTAGCCCATGCATGTGTAATTGTGTTCAGACAACAACTGCTTCCACAATAAATTGATAGCATTACTGTGATGGAACAGAATCATAGACTATCATGTTGGAAGGAACTGCAAGGATCATCTGATTCCAACTTTTCTTAACAAAAGAACAGTCCAGACAAGATGGGCCAGCACTCTGTCTAGCTAAACCTTAAAAGTGTCTGATGTTGAGGAATCCACTATCTCCCTGGGGAGAGTCTTCTAATGGCTGATCCCATGGAGAAAAAAAAATTCTCTTGTGTGTACTTGGAATCTTCCCAGGAATAACTTGTTCCTGTAGCTGTTCATCTTTTCTATGTGACTCCCTGTAAAAAGGGAGTCTCCATCCTCTTCTTAGCCACCCTCTAAATATTGAAATACAGTGATAAGGGCTCACCTATACCTTCTTTCTTAACATGGAAGGCTTTATTGTCCTTTGATCAACTTTGTGGCCCTTGTCCAGACACTTTTCAGCCTTCCTACGTCTGTATACTTTTTGTATAACCTGTTCCCAAGTCCATCATGTCAAGATTGCAAGATTGTCTCAAAAAGGGTAGGGCAAGAGACTGTTAGTGAATCAACTCCAACAACACTTGGGCTCTTTTCCCTGTTCTGCATAATGGAAAAATTCTAGCAAGACAAATGAATAGGAGCTTAAAATTATGCCATTTTTGTAGTAGCAAAAAAATATTCTTTTTTTCATGGAAGTTGGCCGATTTCCTGAAAGTCAATTCTAATATTTTCATTTAATATCTAGTTTGTTTGATCTATTGAAAATTGAGGACTGACCTCCATGGTAGTTTTATTTCCCTGTTGGAAACATTTAAATGTCAATAGAATCAGTATTAATAACAGAAACACCACAATTAGTGGTGGTGATGATTGCCGGAGGAGCTGGGGAAAAGCACAAAATAAAATTTAATAAGTTATGCTCTTTTACCACATTTTAGCGTGTTCCTGGAGCTGTACTTTTGTAAATCAGTTCCAGATGGAAGCAAGGAGTACTCCATTTACTGAGATAAATCTTCCTTAGTCTATGCTAGTATGACATTAATTGAATTAGCACCACTCTAGGATTAATTTCCTTGTGGATTCAGTGATATGCCTTGATTTTCTGTGTAGTTTTTTTAACGCTGTCCTTTAGTTACTGTTTTTTACATTTATTTACTTTTATTCAGTTTAATGTCTGCATTGCACACTATCAAGAAGCTACCACCTACAAAAAATATGGGTCACAAAGACCACACTCTTTTTGAAGATAGGAAACACCTCCTGGAAAAGTGACATATGGTTCCAAGAGATCAATTCACTGTTGAAGCCTTCAGAAAAAAAAAAAAATAAAAATATTCACAATTTATAGCTTTGTTTGTTAACAAGTAGCATAATAAAAGCAGATAAAACCAAAAAATTTCAGGAGCTGAAATTGTGAGTAAACCAAGTAATAGCACAATATTTAGGGTCAGCTCACAAGAGGACATAACATTTACATTTTAGTAAAGAATATCTTCCATCAGCTGGGAGGTAGTATTATCAAGACTTTTCTTTTGCATGTTACCAAGACAACATAATCTGGCATAACTAAGTGGAATGAATCAATGCTTGTTATGCATGCTTGGCCATGATTCACTGTTCAGCATGTCCTTCCACTACTTATGGAACATACTCTATCATTTCCCACTCTTCCCTGTTTCAATTTTCCTTTGGAATAATGGAGAGGTCTGGAGTAATGGAGAGGTCTGTTTAAGCCCCTCCTATTTTTCAGGTTGTTTTTCAACCTGGTGCTCACAATTCAGGACAAGGTACAGAGCATGCCTATCCTTGGACAAGCTTCATGATGCCATGGCTAACATTTTTTCCAGTGCTAACCTAATACCCCCAAAGCCAAAATCTCAAAGCATGTATCCAGAAAACATGACTGGCAGTTTTTTTATCTCCTACTTTCAGACAACAACTGTTATTATTCTTATTGTTGTTATTGTTGTTGTTGTTGTCATTGTTGTTGTTGTATATCCTTAAAAAGTCAGAAAGGCACTGTTAAATTGAACGTAAACATTTTCAAATAGTTATGGAATCTTCAAAGCTGCATTTTCAGAAGAATACAGTGAGGCACACAGGAGCTGGCAATATTTTACAATTGCTACATCAAGAGAGGGTGGCACCAAGGAAGTGGTGGGTAAGAGAGGATTAAGTTCTGAGTCTTTACTGACTCTGAGTTTCTCTTCTCCCAAACTAACTCTCCCATTATGAAAGTATCCTCACTGCAGATGGACAGCTTTGGGAATTCATGCTGTGATTAAGATAGCATCACCACCTGAAGCATTATGAGACTAATATTTCCATAGTCCACTGTGTTTGAATCACAGGATTTGTGCAATTTTTGGAGGGAGCTGTGCAGAGCAGCCAAATTTGGGCTTATCCAAAGAAATTTGGTCTCAAGAGCAGCATTCAGCTCAGGGCAACAGCAGTGCACAGCAAATGGATGATGGTCTCTTACTGTTCTCTGCAAGCCCGAGCAGCAGTGTTCCAGGTGACCTTGTGATTCACTACCAGGAAGTAGCAGCTGCCCTCATGATAAGTCCATCCAGAGGGACATCTCTTCATAGTTACCTCCTAAATAAAAGAGAAAGAGGTAAAAAAGACTTCTATCCACAGATAGGCTGTGGATTAGTGTCCAGAATTAAACCAAGTGTGAACTTTGGTGTCTATAAATAAATCTACAGCATTGCTTAAAATATTTAAATAAATAGTGCCTGACAGAGGATCCTACAGTTTATAATTAGTAGCTTTAATGGTGACAGTAGGATTCAGTTCCAAAAATCCTCTAAAGATTTTATATTAGTTTGGACACCACTTTCTGTCTCCTGTAGTCTATACAGGGAAAGCAATGCAACAAAATTCAGCATGACATCTTAAGTGGTGGGGGGAATGTATGTTCACAGAATACCTAAGCAATCTTATTTTACTAAATTCCACCTATTCTCCCAGTCTTCATTCACTGACTGTGTTATGCCCCCATCGTCACAAGCACCGCAGCACTAGTGCTCATGTGGTTTGCCCAGGAGCACCTGTGGATGACAGAGAGGAAAGGCAACCGCAGCAGTCACGTCCTCATCATATTCCTGGGAAAATTTTGTTTCTGCTGAAAACAATACTGAATCTGGATAACATTTATGCCCTGTTTAGGTAAATAACAGTTGCAGGAAGGTCCTCTGCTTTAGGGTGTCACCAGTTATAGATTCCATGCTCTGACATAGGTACCTACAAATGGCTACATTTTTACCTTGCTTTGGGAATTCCAGAATTTCCATGATATCCCATCACACTGAAATAGCTTCTGTGTGCTTTCTTCATAATGCAGAAGACCCTTTAAATCTGGTGTACAAGCCTTTTGAAAAGAGTTAAAGTCCTGGAAAGAGAAAATGTCATTTGAACATTTGAAGGAAAATAATTACACAAAACAAGTGAAATGAAACAGATTAATTAGGTCTTATATTAAAACTGTATGCCATGAAAACTCTTCTAGGTGTTAAATCATTTTGGAAAACAACACGACTGAAAACAGATGGTGAAAATGCCCATGGAAAAAAAGGTTTCATACCTTATGTCTTGATCTTGGTTCAGCTGCAAGTTCTGCCTTATCAGCCAGTGGGATTTCTGTTTTCCGAGAGGAGATTACGTTTATCTGTGGTTGTGCCTTCTTGTTGGTTTCAGCTGAGGAGGTGTCATTCTCTATTTTGAGTGATACAATCCCATGATACTTCATTTTACAGTATCACACAAGAACAGGAGAGGGAAAGAGTGGGTTACAAGCAGCTCTTAAATAAACTAAATTAAAAATAATAAAAATTAATTATTATACAAATTATCATAAATCAAGGGAAATTACACCAAAGAAAAAAATGATAGAAAAATAAAGTATTAGACATAACAAATTATTAGAAGTGATAAAGCCTGGAAAGAGCAGAATCAGAAAGAAATCATGGAAATGTCCAACCAATACCCATAATACTCTTACTTTGAAAATCACATCTGTTTCATTTCTAAATACAGATGAAGGATGAACCTGAAAAATGTAGAACAGCGGAATGAGATGGGTATATTCACGCATTATAGAAACAAGAAGACCTTATGCAACATTTACTACTAGATTATACGTCATGGAGAGCATGTCTTGATTCAGTTCTTTCTCTTTTAGTACAGAAACATATCATTTCTGAAAGGAGTCATTAAAAAGCACAAATTACAAGTGTAATGCTCAATGTTCGTAAAAACAGTTTCCAGTAACTTTTAAGGTGACAATAGCAGAAAGTTACTAAATACCTAGCTAAATCAATGTAG
>VYZP01008233.1:333-38391 GCA_013400635.1 Hypocryptadius cinnamomeus | reverse complement strand
TGTAAGCCCTGCTCAGCAGTAACAAAAACGTCTCTGTATTACCATCCCTGTGTTGAGCACTAATCCAAAATGTAGCTCCATACTTGACACTGTGAACAAAATTACCTCAGCTGAAACCAGCACAATAGGTATGACTTATTGAACAATTTGGTTACTTTTTCTCAAATAGATCATCAACAAGGAAACAGATATAGACTGTTCTCTCTAATGTGAATCCATTATTTGAGAGAAAAAAATACTTTTCAACTTATCTACTGATTTATATGGTAGGAAAAAAAAACCTGTTCATTGGCTTCCTAAATTTTGAAGATGATGAGTAGAATTTAGTGCCGTGTACTAAGCTCCTGGCTTTGTAAATTAGTATTCTATTTTTTTTTTTTTTTTTTTGCAGCACACTTATTGTAGGAGTCAGAATTGCAAAACAAAAAGGAATTAAAACTAGGTATATCAAAAATGTTAGGTTGCTTGGGTTTTTTACAATTCTTCTGTGAGGTTTTGAGAACGTCATTAATAATACCTTGCCATTTTAGATTGGAAGCTTGAAGCCATAATTATTAATAGAGGTAGCAAATTCTTCAGATATGCTAAAAGCATTCAGGGAATTAGTTGATGATTCTTCTTGTGTCCAGATTACCATGTCACTCCTCAAGGCAGGACAAATGAGTTTTATTCTTTTCCCCTCTCCTCTTTGACATACACCATACATAAAAGCTACCAAAAAAGTTTGTAGAGTAGATTGGCCCTGACTGGCAACAAAGGACCACACGGCCACTCAGTCACTTGCCCCTCAGGGGGGTGGGGGAAATAATTGAATGAGTAAATGAGTTGAGATAAAGACAGTAAAAGTGCATGCAAGCAAAACAAATAATTAATTCACCGCTTCCCATGGGCAGGCAGGTGTCCAGCCACCTCCAGGGAATCAGAGCTCCATCATGAAGATTGGTGACTTTGGAAAACAACAGTCATCACTCTGAATGTCCTGCCTTCCTTCTTCCATGAGTTTTATATGCTGAATACCCCTTTGGGTCAGTTTTGGGTCAAGTGACCTCTGGACCAGTTGAGGTCAGCTGTCCTGGCTGTGTCCCCTTCTGACCTCTTGTGTATCTCCAGCTCACTTATGTAGTGGTGTAGGGGAAAAAAGCCCTTTGTTCTGTGGAAGCACTGCTCAGCAATAACAAAACTCATGGTATTCTTACCATGGTTGCCAGCACAAATCCTAACTATAGCCCTTTACAACCTCTATGAAGAAAAATTACTCTATCCCAGACAAAACCAGCACAAAAGTAAAAGGAAAGGTCTGTTAAGCATATTTCAATATATATACGATGTCTGGAGAAGCAGCAGCAAAAAATTCAGATTTATGGATTACAAAAGTGNAGTCTGTTAAGCATATTTCAATATATATACAATGTCTGGAGGAGCAGCAGCAAAAAATTCAGATTTATGGATTACAAAAGTGGATTATAAGATATACAAATTTAATATCTTTGAATTTTAAGGTATGCAAACATATAACAGACTATTAGTCATTTATACTTTGTGGCTCTGGATAATTTAGTTTTCAGACATGAAATATTTTTTTTCTTGTTGATCAAATAGGAAGGGAAAGTCATAAAAACACTTATGTCAGAATTTTCCAAAGCTCTATCTTCAATATTATATCTCTTTTACTATTTTACCAAAAGTTCAATTTATTTTACTTGCTAAAGGGATAGATATATTTTTAAAATGCTCATTCTAGATTTATGGAATTTACTTTAAAAAATCTGGATTTTTTTGGATTTCAGAATATTTTTATTTCTATTGGACATTTACATTAGTATAGAGCTTTATTTTGTTCAGTTGCATTTTATACTTGTAAAATACTTAATATTTGAGGTGTTTTCCTTGCATCATGTCAAAAGTACAGGTTTTTGATAAAAAATTTGTAGAAATAATATATGCTCTTTTCACAAATATATTTTTTTCTTTTATTTTGTGTGCTTAAAGAATATTTTTACTTGATCTATCTTTATGCATTTTTTTCTGATCATTACAATTATCACTTCCACAGTGAAATACTGCTAAATAATGATAGCATATGTAAAGTATATTTATTTGGAAATAGAAGACTTGAGTGTAGCTTATGAAAAAAAAGAGGCATTTGTTTAAAAAAACAACATATTCTCTTTCTGGTTATCATGGCAGCACAATGAGAGTGGCAGAATTTTTCTTAAAAGTTGTGGAGACACTTCTGTAAGCAGATCAGGACTGAATCACTATTGTCACCCATAGATTTTGATTTATTTTTAAATTCTACTCATAAGATGTTCATCAAATGCATTCAATAGGCTCAGAGACAAGTAAACTGAAAACAGCTTCAGGGTTTTTAGCAGTGGGGGCTAGAAACTAATTTTTGAGCATGAATTATACAGTCAGTGGCTGGAACACCCTGAAGACAAAAAAGCCATGCCATATTCATGCTCTGCATAGGGTGTTTGTTTGTTAGGATTTGTATGATACTTTAATGCTACACTCTGAATATGAAAGTCCTGTACACCATGATATATTTCTCCCTTGCCTACCTGGGGGGAGCAAACAAGATTCAGAAAACAGCTGTAAATAGTTTTCAAAAAAAATCCATGAATAGACTTCTTTTTCCCTTTCTGTTCTTATTTCCTGCTTTTATGGATGTGTATATTTAAGTGCTCATGGGCTGAAGATCTTGAGTCTGTGCAGTTGTGGGAGTTCCCAAGTGGTACATAAAAAGCTGTTGCCAATACCTCCAGAAGTAAATGGTATTGTGCCAGGCTTCAGTATTGATGCAGTCAACCAGCTGGACCACTTTTTGTTTCCTCTTTGGTGATTTTGGATAAATAGTGTCAACAGTTCTTTATTTTAGAAAATATGAAATGGAAATTAGTGTTCTTCTTTTTTTTAAGATATTCTTAAAGTATTTAAGATTTTTTAAAGGTATTCAAATATGTCTATGCAGATGTATTTTTGCATTCAATATATTCTGAAATACTCCAAAACCAGACTTTAAGATTTCATTTCTGATGTCTAGATTTGGAAAACACAGTAGTTTTACATGTGACTTAATAAATAATGCATCAATATTTGCCTAGCTGTCAGCTTAAGCCACTGTGATAAGAATGGTTAATTACTAAGAGTAAGAATTTTTTAACCTCTTCACACACTTAGTTTGATAATAAATTATAGAATTATAGAATCACATAATATTTAGCTTGGAAAGGCCTCAAAAACTATCTGGTTCCAACACCCCTGCCATGGGCATAGAACTTGAGCTAGATCAGGTTGCTCAATACCCCATTCTACCTGGCCTTGAATGCTTTGATGTGTCCCTCTAACTAATATTTGCTATGTGATAAAAAACTGAAGAGGAAAGAAAATCTTAAGTCATAACTGGTAGGAGAAGGGAATTGTCCCTTTAAGTGCTAAAATCTTTGAATGAGAGCATGGATAAATTTGAGAAGCCAAAGCCTCAACTTGATGGTGTCTGTTACTGTTTTGTTTGGTTTTTTTTTCCCTCTTCAAACAATGAAATGTGGTTCTGTCTTTTTCCTCGCTTATTTTAGATATGGATTTGTTCAGTTAGGAATATTATTATCCTAAAGCTTTTTACAGAGAAGGAGAAATAGTTACTTCTAAATTGTATGCACGTGGTTGGTGGAACTTCCTAAATAAGTCTCTTATTTATGTACCTAGAGTTAGAACAGGGGTTTGTGCAAGTTCAAGTGGTCATGTGTACAAAACAGATGCAAAGTTCTAGGCAAGTCGCATTCCATTTCTGGGCCCTCAGTCGTTTTTACATGAACCTGTTCTTACACATGGAGCCCCTGCGGTGCCCCTGTCCCAGCCATGGCGCAGCCACACCCTGCAGTGAGCAGTTCCATCCAACTGGAATGAGAACCGGCTATGTCTGGCTGGAACCAGCTGTGTCTGGCTGGAACTGGCTGTGTCTGGCTGGGGCAGCCCTGACCTCCCCTCAAGGAGCCACCACTGCTGCCGGAGCCTGGCCATGGCTGCAGTTCGCAATGTTGAGGAATAAAGGGCATGAAGATGGGTGTTGCCAGCCAGGTGAATAGATACTGAGAGACAGCAGGAATGGGAATTGTCAAACTTTTTGGGTGACAAAGGCAGCAAAGACCATTGATGCCAGCAAGGTGGATGGACACAGACAGCAGTCAGGAGCCGAAAACGCATGAGGAAAAGCAAGACTCACTCTTGGTGAGACCGTGAGAGTGTAAAAGCCCGGTGGTTTCTTGGTTGGGATTCTCCTCAGAGGCATCAGCTTGAGCTGTTTCAGTGTAAGTGCACTGTGAGTAAATGGCTTTATGGAGTGAGACATCTGGGACTCTGCTACGAGAGACCTGGGGTGGAATCTGTGAGGAAACCTGGTCTGGCTGTGAGGGTGGGGTGTGCAGGCAGTGAAGTGGGGACTCATCAGGTCACTGGAGCTGCCTGCTGGGAAGGGGCTCCGGTCCCTGCCATGAAAGTCTCTGTTGGTGGGAGTGTGACTGCCAGAGTCTAATAAATGGTCAGACTGGGTAGTTTCCTTAATATTAACTGACACAGAACAGACTACCATTGTGAGAAACGACTGCTCCCTTTTAAAAATTTAAAAGGTTTATTAAACCTTAACAAAAATTACAACAAAGAACTGAATAAGGAAAAGGTTTTTATCGCTGGGAGTCTCTGTGGCTACCAGCCACGTGCTCATCCACAAAATGGATGCTCTGCCTTTTATATCCTTAGCCCCTCCCAAAGTTTTATCAGTCGACTCTTTTTCTGCCATCTGTTGGTAGAGATTACTTTCTTACATCTTGATTGGAGGTCAGGTGTTGTCATGCTGTGCCTCCTAGTAACAAGCCAGCCTCCTCTAAATGTCTTGGCTACTAAGGCTATTACAAGGGGGGAGGGAAACGAGGATTATTGGATGACATATTACAATAACATTCCTATACATCTACATAATATCTATGTCTTAAATATGAGAGCCAACTATTGCATTACTTATCTATAACACCATTATGTTTTACTTTTTTTTATCCATGCCATGTTTCATTTTTCATTTTACCCAGACTGCCGTAAGTATTGATTTTACAGGGCAAAAACATTTACTTTTGTTCATTGTATGCTAAGCAAGAAAGTTTTCCCTTTGGCAGGTGTATCTTTAAGAGGACAAATACAACCAGCATAAAACTTCTTGTTTCATATTGCATGGAGAGCTGTGGGCAGTCCTGTGCATTTTGAGGTGAAATTCAGGACCTTGTCATTTTTATGCTAGATGATTTTCTTCCCAGTGACCCTTGCAGACCTCTGGATATAATAAAAACACAGGCTGGAGATGGTGGTGAAGTGTTGCTGTTTCACTTCTGTAGCTGCTCCACAGCTGTTTGCCTGCCTCACCAGGGTTTCTAGATATCAAAGCAAATATGGGATATACGACAAAGGACAAACCTTGATTTTTCTGCAAGAACCAGAAAACCAAAAAGCTTCCCAACAACAACTATGCACTAAAAAAAATCATCCCAAAACCCCTAAACAAGCAAACAAAACCCCACGCAAATCCAAAACCCAACCAACCAGCAAACCCTTCTATTGGAAAAGAGAAAGGCAACTTCAGCAGTAATTATGGTTACTTCATGTTTTAAATATGGTAAGTAAGGTTGTGAATTATTTTTTTGTTTCACCTGTCAGAACGGTCCCATAAAGACTATACAGAACTATCATGGGATGATGTGCTAAGTTATTTGTCTTTCCATTAACATGTCTGAATAATTTCAGAATCAATGTGCTACTGGTGATTACTGGTGATTACTGCTGCTTCTAGTGTCACTGGTGTAGCAATACCAGCCACAAGTAGTGGTGGCAGTCCTGGTCTCCAACTGCCCTGCCTTCCGTCTTCTCGCTCTGGGACAATATAGAAAAATGCATAAATCCCAGTTACAGTGGGCCTTTATTTTTCAAATACAATATTCAGTAAATATTCAATAGTGACTACTTCCAGAAGAATACAATGCATCTCTTGTACCATGCGGGTAAACGCATGTAGGACATAAAATCTGCCTCTAATTATTGACAGTGCTTCTTGAATCTCTCTGATAAGTAGAGAATCATATAATGATAGAATGGTTTGGGTTGGAAGGGACATTTATGGTCATCTAGTCCAACCTCCTTGCAATAAGCAGAGACATCTTCAACTACAACAGGTTGATCAGAGCCCTGTCCAGACTGACACTGAATGTTTCCAGGGATGGAACATCTGCCACCTCTACAGGCAACCTGTGCTAGTGTTTCACCACCCTCATAAAAGAATCTTTACGTCTTATCTGAAATTAAATGCATTTCAGTTTAAAAGGGGCTGAAATGCATTGTCATAGAGATCTGGAATGTTGCACTGTATTGCTTTCTATGGGTCAGTTCAATTTGAGCAGTGGTCAATTCACCTGGCTGACATTATTCCATAGGCAGATGTCAAATAAGATGGCCCATTGTCCAGTGTTTTTGTTTATTAGTGTGGGTGCCAATGCCCTACAAATACTAACAGAATAATAAAATAAGATTGCTACAATCACAACCTAACTAGGTTTTACTTGTTACTTTTCTGAAAACAATGGAATTGGCTTTTTACATCAGTGGCCTGCAGTTGATTTATATTTCTATTTAACAGCTGCAGGCTGTCATGGATGAAATTAGACTTTTCAGCCTCTGAAGGAGGAGCAAGTATTTGTGTATAAACTGATCTCAAAATGAAATTGTAATTTTTAAGATACACTGGGAGTGGCAACAAGAATATCTGCTTCAAGTTAGCTAAGGAAAAACATAATAACTTCTTAGTACACTTGTGTGCTGAGGTGGCTTCAGCAGGTTCATGCACAGTATTTGATAATTTCTGTCAATTAGTTACCATGAGCTCCATTCTACACAGATGTAAAGCTGAAGTGCCCTGTTAGCAGCTAGAAATGTGACACTGATAAAATGTATCTTGAAGTGGTTTGAAGACAACAGGAAGCTTGTTCCATTAAGTTGGAAGACTTTGGAAAATATAACACAGATTCTGATAAAGGACTATTCCATTTTTCTTAAAAGTTAAGTGAATTTCTGGTTGCTTTATTGATACCATCATTTTACATGCAAAATCTGATTATAATATTTGATCCATAAAGCAATGGTTTTTTATCTGTAATTTTAAAAAAAAAACCAAAACACCCAACAGAACAGATCATGGGCACAGTACACTTTTACTCATTTATGCAAACCGCTTTAACTTTGAACTCATTTGGGAAACCAGCTTTAATCAATAAAATCTTGGAAGTTTTTTGTTGTGAGTTTTTCAACAGTTATAAGGAAGGCATGCTGATTTTCAAAGGCTGAACAGTGGTCAAAATCTCAAAAACGAAGTCTTGGGGTTTTTTCCTTCTTTTGGATCATGGCCAAAATGATTGTTTATTTAAAGCTTGTCTTTGTTTACTTACACTGTGAGGACCAGATTATATTTGAGGAGTCAGTACAGCCTTTTTGACCCTTTCCTTCAAGAATTAACAGGTTGACATGAATATGTCACTGACTCTGTGTAAGAAAGAGGGAAAGAAATTATCAGTTTGACATTACACCTAAACAAACAGACCTGCCAGAATGACTGAGGTTACATATTCAAGAGAGAAGTGCATATCTGACACATAGATGCCATAGCAAATTGTGATGAATTGCCTAGGGGTTTTATTAATTATTATTGTCACAGTGACAAGAGTAGGAGGGAACATGTTGCAGCTCACATTCACCCTGCTAATGTCAATGAAGAGGAGAAAAGAGCCAAGCTGAAGCAATGGTTGTGATGTTTTTGCTGTATATTTAAAAAAATATCCACAGTCTGAGATATTTGTATAGCTGCATGTCATTGTGTACAAAAGAAAAGCATTTATTTTAATGGATTTTTTACCTAGATTCTCTATAACTTTAGACAGCCCCTTTACAGACTTAACAAAAATGCTGGAGTGTGTATTTTTATTTGGTGACATGTTCTCCCGTGATGTGGTTCCCTTATCTATGCTATAGTGGTTTTCTCAACTGGAATACTGTCTGTAATTACAGCAGTTACAGACAGATAATTCAGGTCACAAGACATTCTAGTTCTATTTCAAGTATGATCTGAATTACTTTGTGGAAAAAAAAAAAGGACAAATTATGTACTACTGCTGTTCTGCTTCTTGAACTTTGGTTTGACAAGCATAATTCTGTCTTTCAAAATAGTGTAATATAATATCCATTCTGCAAATTCGTGGTATTTAAATGTCTGTTTAGGTAATCTTGATAGCTACTGGAAGCTTTCAAACAAGTAATACAAACACTTGCACTTATTTTTTTCAACCAAGTCTTGTTAAAATCTTAAGTGTGGAAAATATTAAAATGTTAGGTCTGAAAAAAAATGTTAAAAACATATTAAGAGAAAAAATAGTGCTGAATTTTCTGTTAGGTCCTTGATATACAGTCTTGCATCTATTTCCTGGTGCTTACACACAATGTCAAAATTATTTTGGCTGAGTAGAAGCCTGAAAAATGCATACAGTAATATAACTATAACTTAAAAAAAAAGAAAGAAAACTAAATCCTATCTCTTGAATAAGACATTTTATACTAAATTGTTTTCTACTAAGTTGTCCAAAAATGCTTCATTGTACTAAGGATTCACAACTCTGGAGTCCCTTCTGGAATAGAACACTCAAAAGGGAGTGGAGATCAGTACTTTCCCTTTGCAGTTGTAGGCAGATTAGCAGAAGGAAGAGTCTCTCTTCTGAACAGATGTACTTTGCACACTGCAATGAAAAAAATAACCAAATTCAATGATCACAGAAGTAATTGGCCAGAATCCATGTCCATTTTGGATTTAGCTTTGTAATTGTCTTTCATGTATTTAGAAGGTAAAATGATTACTGAAGAAGCCACCTACCATGGGAAATTATTAAATACTCAGTTTGGAGAGAGCTATAATTCTTATGCATGTTCTGGGGTATTGATAGATTTCTTACAGATTTAACTTGAGCGAACTTTAATTGCAATAAAGAAAGTTTAGTTGAAATATACTTGCTTTATTCCTGGGAAGGATGGTGCATCCCTCATAATCATTGTAACTAGACAATTGGTATTTATTCTAGCCAGTAAAATACAGTTCTTAAGATGTCAGTGCTTCATTTGCTCATACTATTTACCATAGAAACTATATTTATTATACACATGTAATTATTTAACTTATGACCAAATAAAATGTTTCTTTTATTGAGACAACTACTGGAACTGTTTAGCTGAAGTATTAGGCACAGAAATTAGATCATTAAAATTAACAGCTTTTTTCTATGAAGTTTTATGTCTTTGTCTCTCTCATCTCTTTGCTTGAACCATGAGATAAAACACATATTTATTGATTCAATCTCTTACTGGTTCTTTTTATTGATTATAGTAGGATTATTATTTTGATTGGGGCAGGTAGAGCAAATCACAGATCTTGTATTGACTTTGCTCCATTTCATCTTTAAATATAATCAGTAGAAAGTGAAATGTTAATGATCATGCTGTCTAAGACAGACTAGAATTCAGTTCTACTATTGCACTAAATATGTTTGCCTTCACCATGACCATGTCTACTAAACCTGCTACCTACCAGTTTAGAGAACTTCTCTAAAACTTCTCTAAATTTTTCCTATTGATATCAGAATATTTTCCTCAGCAGGTGCTCCAAAAAAAAAAAAAAAAAGCAACTCCTTAACTCCTTCGCCTTTCTTCTTCCCATAATCTGACTCATTGTCAGTTTTTCCCTTCTAATCTTGTTCATTAGAACTGTTAGAAATGTAATGTATTTGTAAACTTCATAATGTTTTAATTTCAACAAGAAGGGGAGGGAGAGGACTAACTGTACTGATGAACCAGTGGTTTTATGACATGGGCATTATACAGAAAACCAAAGAAATTAAGTTAACACCTCTAAAGAAAATCATCAGCAGCTGGTGTGTTTCTTATTTTGTGTTCATTTGTCTCCTTGGTGATGTGCTAGAATTATTCTGAACTTATCTGTTCTAACTGTGAGAGAAAGAGAGACAGTGCAATTCTCAGTCCTGTTAAGAGGACAGTTAACAGATATAATTTCTTGGCATGTACAGAACAGTAGCTTTTAAACAGGGGAAAGTAGGCAGAAGGGAAGACCCCTCACAATTTAAATGGTTTGAGCTTTAAATGGTTTGAGCAGCTCCACAGAAAACTTTGGGAACAGTTCTGGTCACAACGACTTCATGTTCTACCTAGGTTTCACTTAAGAAGTATCCTACATGTTTTGCTTGTAGTCACATTAAAAGTCAGAGGAAGGCCAGAGAACAGGTTTTTTTTGTGTCAGTTTTTCTATCTTTTTTCTATATAAACAGCACCCCCATAGACTATCCCATACTTAGCAGGTATTTTCTAATCTTAATCTTTCTCAATGTCAAAGCCTGTTTGGCTAAACCTGCAAACCCTGGACAGTGGACTGATCTCTCTTTTTCTCTCTGTCTCTCATTTTAATAGAAAATCCTTTAGATTATGTTGACGAATGAGAATATCAATGCATTATGCCCATGGCTAAGTGTTTTGTTACCTCTTATTTGCAACACAGTGCTGAAGATTTTACTCTAAAAGCCAACCAAAAATATAGTATCACTTACCAGACAAAAAAAAAACCAAAACAGGTAAGGCATTGATTAACAAATGCATATCAAACAGTTAATTAAGGAAACAAGAATTTTTTTTAAAGACACTTGTTTTAACCTTAATTTATATGTTTAAAAAAAAGAATTGTAGTCACCTTCAGCTTTATTGAAGAAATGGCCGTGCTTCGTAAAAATGCTAGATTGCTTTTTTTAAAGGAAAAGAAAGAGACAGCCTTGTGACTCAATAAAATACGTTATATAGTGGTAGTATATTTACAAGTAAATAACATTGTAGGGTGAGTTTATAACCTGTTGCTGGTGAAAAATGGAGTTTTCCAAACTTATAAGCCACTGAGACAATACAACATGTTGGGTTTATTTCTTTTGGAAAGAATGCTTCTGGATATCCCATAAAATTGCTCTTTACTACTGACTCTTCATCAGCTCTGTCATTTCAAAGTAAATTACTGACTTTCCTACAATTCTGAATGAAGTGGTATTGCAAAAACCAACAACTCTTCATGCTGAACTGTGTTTAAGCCTTGCACATAGTTTATTGTGTGTTCTTCTAAGGGAAAATGTATTAGTAATTTTGTTTTCATGTCAAGGTTCTGTTTTCACTTCCTGTCATGTAGTGTGAAAAATAAATTATAATATTTTTAAACAGTTTTTTTAATCATTTGCCTGTCAGATAAAATCTTACCCCCTGGATCATTAGTGAAATTTTATCTGTTGACTTCACTGACACAATGGTTTTCATTTTTCTTGTGCTTGATTATTATATAATATAAATACAGTAAAATTTTTTTGTGACTGGACAGAAATACTTTGCAATCAAAATTTAGTCTTTACAATTCTTGCAAAAATATCATTACCTGCAGCAAGTAATGAAATGACATTGAGTTCAAAGTATAGTGTAAAAACTAATGATTAAGGAGCTCATAACACTGTTACATTAGTGTCTTTATTGTTATAAGGACTTTATAGGTTTGATGAGTCCTAAAGAGTTTTACTGCAAGTAGGCCACAAAGATGGTACAATACAGTTGTTATGCAATGATGTGGGACAGTTTCTTCTCTGTCCTCTCCTCATGACCTTGAGCAGCGTAAAGATATGATGTAGATCATTATTTAAGTATCAGGACTGATGAAGGAGTGATATTTTTAAATTGGTGGCTTCCATAAATCATAAATTAAAATGAAAGTATAGAAATGGGTTCTTAAATTTTCAGGCATAGATAGTGCAGCTGAGGCAAGTCTTAATGAGTGATTTGTAGTCCTAAGGTATACTTACTATGGTGACAATTTCTTAACTAAAAGTGAACGTACTGCAAACATTTGGTGGAACTGTATTGAATCATTGGTGAATGAATTGTCACTTGCTGGAAAATTTCAGCTTTCTAGAGTCATCAGGAGCTCCCTTGCACTTCATTTGGCAATAGCAGAGTTGTGTGTGGCCCACCAGTTGAAGGAAATTGGACCCAGGCTTTCAGCCTGGTCAGCCTGGTTTTTGCAAGCTCAGTTTCTGTTCCTGGAATCTGATTAATTCAACAGCTGTGAAAATTTGACATTTGCAATTATCAAAAGAGTCTCTAATTTTCATGATGCAGCTTTGTCTTTAATGAGCTGAATGGTATCTCAGGAGGTCTGCATAACTGCCTGTGCATTGTGAGAGAGTACAACCAGCACACACACCCACACACACCCACACCCACACACAAAAACTGTGTGTGATGAATGCATCTAATTCTCCACTGTAGCTTTTGTGTGACTTGTAGGAATTTCAGCATAGAAATGGGGGATATAGAATATTACTAGTATTTTAATCAAGCTAAAATCTATATGTATAATTGCACTAAAAAAGTAGATATCTGACAATTTTCCCTCACAATTTCTAAACATGTAGTTTCTTAGCTATATGAAAATATACAGGGGTGGCATCTGCAAAAAGCTTCTCCTGTGTCCAATAGAGCCAATGCCAGCAGGCTCCAGGACAGACCCACTGCTGTCTCAAACTGACCCAATCAGAGATGGTCATAACACTTCCAGAATAAAATATTTAAGAAAGAAAAAAAGAAAGTTATTAGGCAGATATAATTGTGCTCAGAGAAGAGTGAGATTATGTGAGAGGAACGATGATACAGGCACCAAAGTCAGAGAATAAGGAGGGAGAGGAGGTGCTCCAGGCACTGGAGCTGAGCTTCCCCTGAAGCCCACGGTGAAGACCATGGTGGAGCAGCCCATGGAGGTCAACAGAGGTAAATGTAAAATGAACTTTTATGAGTGAGCAGGCTCTTCAAGACTTCAAGAAAAGGTGGACTAATAAGCTCCCAGACTGACTGAAAGTTGGACATCTGCTGAGACTTAAGTTGCATCATTAAGCTTGAACGATACTTAAATTCAGCTGTTGGAAAGACATTGGTAAAAAAATACTAAATCAGAGCAAAACAAAGTGAGCAAAAGACTTTTTTTTTTAGTTTGGTTTTTTTTAAGATGCTGATTAACTCACTAAGAATGGACAAAAAATTGGATTTATATGAGGGAAATTTATTTTCAGGCCTTGTGATCATCAAATGTCATGGTTTAGGAATGGCACTCCCCAGTTTATTGATCCCCCTGCCATCAAAGGTCCAAACCAGACAGGGCTTCCCTGCCCCTCCTCCAGCAAGAGACACAAAAGGCGGAGATTACAGATTGAGAGAAAAACAATTTACTGGAAACCACAATGGGATAAGAAAGTGAACAATGATACTAATAATGAAAGTATAGAAATGAGAGTGATTTACATACAAAAATTACTCACTGACCAACCCAACACAACCCTGAGACAATGAACAAGGGCCATACAGATCCTCTGCACCCACACTTTTTTCTTTCTAACCATAAACCATGCCCACGTTTTTCTGGGAAGTGAGAATGCCCCCGGATGTGATCTGAAGTGCTATAGAGTGCTAGAGTGCCATACAGTAACAACCTAGACATACCCTGGCACATACCTAGACAGCTCCTGGCACTGTCCCCTCACAGGTACTGTGAAAAACTAACTCTGTCCTAGCCAAAAAACGGGACACTAAAGAGTAACAAGGAGAAGTTGGACATACTAGCTATTTTGGTCATGGTAAGTAAAGAGATATTGATAGAAATCCCCATCTGCTGGGGATTTCTATCAGCAGAAAACCCCCATCTGCCGTAAATATATCGGTAAATTACAGGGAATCTGTATTTCAACCAAGTTGACAGCTGCAGTGTAGTAGGATGATTTTATTTATTTTCCAGTTTTTGAAGGTGCTAGAGCTTTTTCAAAAAAAGCTAAAAGAATTAACTTTAGCATGTGGCAGTTATAGGGTTTTTTAATTGCTTCTGTTTCAGAAATTAGTAGTTTTTTATCTGATGTTTGAAGCAAGTGGGGTGGTTAAAACACTCTTTTAGTGAGACGCACTAGACAATTTAAGTTTTAAATGAAATCTAGCAGATAGCTGTGGCTTACTGAACTACTAGAATACTTTGTAAGATTTGTTAATAATTTTGAAGAAACGCAATGCCATCTGTAAGAGTGTTCTCTAGGCAGGTTTTGGATAATGGCTTCTCCTTGTGTGACTGCCCAGAATGGCCTTATGAGGCCAAGACATCTGGTGTCAGCATGACCATATTTTCCTATTCAACAGTATTCCAATATTTTAGTCAATTCATAGGTAAATTAGGGAAAAAAGGGTTTGAATTAGCTTCTTGTAAGTGTTACATGGTTGAACTTAAAAGCTTTTCTTACATGTGCTTGTTTGTCTCTTTTTTTCTTTTCCATTTTTCTGTGTTTCAGTAATCCATCACTTCTACATTACAAGTGTCATGTAGGTTTATATCTTCTGTTTGTAACAGATCAGTGTTTTGCTATTTCTGCTGAAGGACTTGCTTAAAGAGTACGATATACTCATTGTACTAAAAGTCATTTTCTGACCTTCTAAAAGCCAGGATTAAATTGTATGGAAAAATATAGTACTCTTTGTACTGTTGAAATACATACTTTTTTTTGTCTTGGTATTTTAATTTCAGCTGTATTTTCTACTCAAATCTGTATTTTCTATCACATCTGTGATCTTATTTATAAGGCAATGTCTGTATACTTTTGTATACCCATATAAACAACACCTTTGTATCTCATTATTAGGGTTCCAACTTAATACTTTTCATTTATGTCATTCTACAAACGACATCAGGAAAAAAAAAAAAGAATGAAATCCACTCTGCATCTTCTAATTAATAAATGAATTATAATTTTCTAGTGTAGGCAAATTTATGTAGACCAAAATTATTAAAATAACCAAGTGTGATTTTATGTGTATTTTTATGTAAATCAAATTGGTTTGCCCTTTTCTGTGTCGTAGTTTCAAAAATAAAACCTACTGCAGATGATTTGGTGTATGCAAAGACACTGTTTATAAACAACTTTAACCATGATGCTACCTTGCTATTCTTTGCTGTAAGACACTATGTGGAAACAGAGAAGAGCTTATGTGCTGCTAGGTGCAGCACTAAGAAATCTGCTAATAAATGTCGTTGCAAAGAAAAAAAAAGGTCTCCTGGAGTATACGTATTCTGATCATTAAAATTATTTACAAATCAATTATTTTATTTCGATCTAGGTTAAACCAAAAACTTCAGAAGCTTGAAATTATCCTCAGGATAGGGGTAACTGACATTTTAGAGAAAATGCAGTGAAATATATGGTGGAAAATTTCATTCAACTAATTCTTCCTGTGAATATATTTGTGGATTGAAGCTGTCCTCTACAATCTTTCTTTTCGTCCATTATTTCCAACTTTCTGAATTGAAAACAACTGAAGTGTATTCACTTCTTTTATACAATGATAAAATATACCTTTTCTCCAAATATTGTCAAGACATCAGATATATACATCCTTTTTCCTTTTTCAGTGATGACGGTATTCTGTGCTACATAAAACAAGTAATTTCTAGTACACTTGATAAAGAATAATTTAAATGTTTTGGTTTCATTTTTGAACCATAATTATTTGAAGACCAAAATTTTGTTAGATATTCCTGTTTGATATCTAGTGTTAGATATTTTACAAATGGAAACCTTTTAAAAATAAAATGTAAATAAATGCAAATCTAAGGAGTTTAATGAATAACCAAATTGACTCTATTACATTAATCAGTGCATGTAATATCTTGTTTAATTGAAACAGTGTCATTGCATTTCTGTTTGACTTCTTGACTGGAAAGAGATTAATATTTACATATGTAAGCTTTTATTTTCATCATAATAGAGAGACAAAGTACCCATTCACTGCAATCTTGTTCTATTTACAAACTTCATAGAATCCTAGAATGATTGGGATTGGAAGGGATTTTAAAGACCATCTATTTCCAACCCCTCCCACATGATCAATTTTCTCAAAATGCTATCCAGCCTGGCCATGAACAGTGGCACCCATAGCATATGTGGCACCCATGTGGCACTCTGGGCAACCTTTTCCAGTGCCTCAACACCCTCTAAGTAGATTTCCTTCCTGAAATCTAATCTAAATCTCCTGCATTTTAGTATAAAAATATTTCCCCTTGTCTTATCTCTATCTGGCTGGGTAAAGTGTTGGTCTCCCTCTTTTTTATAAGCTTTCTTTAGGTACTGGAAGGCCACAATGAGGTCTCCAAGGAACCTGCCTTCCCCAGGCTCAACAAACTTTGCTGTCTCAGACTGTCATTGTAGGAGGAATGTTCCAGTCTGCTGATTATCTTTGTGACCCTCTTCTGTGCCACAGCTTGTCACTCAGCTCTAGAAAAGCTGCCATTTTTTGCAGTATCTTTCTACAAGGAGTTTTAGGGTCTTTTGTCTAGCCTCCAGGGAGTATTTGTCAAGGCCTTCTTGAAAGTCATTCTTGCAATTTTTGGTTACATTTGAAAAGTATTCAGAACAAATTATGGAGTGAATGAGGGCTCCTGGGTTATCCATTTTTATTCTAAGGCTAGTGTTACCACTAGGAGAAGGAGTAAATGTCTAAAGAGACTGCCATAACTTGTTAAGTTTGAAATTGTAGGTGTTGGAACCTGAAGCATGAACACCCAATATTTTTTTTTAATAGCGTAATGGCCGCTGAAGAAAAATATACAGTACAGCACATTTATACAAAACAATATTTGTGGCACACATCCAGCCACTGGTGATCTCTTTGACCTGACCAGCAGTGGAGCAGCCAGAGATGGGCCAGCAACAACACCCCGAGGGATCTGTGGGGTGCATGGGGAAACCCTCTGGTCTCGGGAGCTCGAGGATGGTGTGCTCGCGTGGCACAGCAACAAGGAAGGGATGGGTACAATTGAAGTGCCAAAACTGAAGATATTTATTAAACAAATAAAAGGGTGCAAACAAGGGTGCAAAACAAATCATAAAGAGGCTGCTTCAGAAGACCCTGAAGTAGGGTCGACATACATAAAGATAGTCTCTCACAGAATGTTCTAGAAACCTTCTGGCCAATCACAGGCTGTTGATCTGCATGGCCACTCCCAATTAGTCCCAGTGTCCTTTGCTCCTCACCATAACCTGCCTGGATGTCATCAGTTATGTCTTCTTATTTCTTGAGGCTTGATGTTGGTTGTCCATAATGTGGCTGTGTGGCCAGTGTCCAGCCAGTCTTCTCCAGGACAAGCTCCCACAACTACTTTTTTTTGAAGTCAAGGCCTTTAAAGTATTACATCACGTAATTTACATAGGCCTGAGTAGTTTGTTAGTGTATTTTCAGATTCCAAATGCATCTAAGGCAGAAGATGAAGCATGTCTGGATTAGGACTGATATTTTAACAAGGGAGATTTCATATAGCTTGTATTGCTGCATGAAACATCTGTTTCATCAGCCCTTCCTCCTGCCTAATACTGCTCCTTGATTAAACACTTCCCATATGCTGAACTAAATTAGGATGTTAATGCATGTGGTAATTGTTTATTATTATGATTACAATATTTTAAAATCTGATTTATGCTTATAGTTACTGCCAGTCTTTCTTCTTTACTATTGCATTAGAATCAGAGCATGTGAAACATCTTAAAAGAATTCTGAATTTCCTGTGTTATATATCAAGTAAAGCAATAAAGACAACCTCCAAAGCTGTGGAAATGATAGTCTTTATGATCCCAACTGAGAAAATAGAAGAAATCTTGTTGATTCATTCTCAATCAGTAAAGAAAGAATAGATTTTATTTTTATCAAGTAGGAATTTGAATCACTAATCTTAACCCTAGAGGTTGTATACAGAATGTAAATCTGTCAATCACGTTAATGAACTCACAGCTATTCTTCAATTATTTCTGCAGAAAGACTTGAAAATGTGCAATTTTTGCAGTATATAATAGCCTGACATGTTGAGAAGTTCCAGAGTCAAGTCATATCCACTGAGAGTGCTCTGTCTCTCTACTACAGACCTGTGTGGTGGTTGAAGCATCTTTGATCTTCTCAAACCTGCTGTTAGAAAAAAGAAGAAAAAACCCCCAAACCTGACTAGAATACTTCTTCACTTTTCTTCCTGCCCTGTGACTTCAAATATTTTTTTTATGTTAGTCTCATGGAATACTCACCATTTCCTCTAGCTGATGGTTCCTTGAAGAACTGGGATGCAGTATGAGGGACTGTCTATGTAAAGTAATGTCTTACTTTGATATTAGCCAGGATTATATCCTCTTCAACTTTTTTTTTTTTTTAAAACAGAGAGGGCATACTGAGAACGTACTAAGAATATATTGGGAGAGGCTGGTCCTAAATTTGTTTTTCGTAATTGCAAGGTTATAGATGTTTAGTTTATATTTGCATTTCAGAGAAACATTGTTAGTGTTTTAAGATAAATCCTGATAATTAGTGCATAGTTTTGCTGACGGTTTTCCATACTTTACATTTATTTATAAGTTTTGCAAGCTTTAAATAGGAATATTACTTTCCATTTTCATTGACACCATTGTTTTGAAATTTTAATTTCTAAAATGTAAATTAAAATTATAGTTAAAATACACTCAGTCTGTGAATAAGCTTTGAATATAAGAGAAACAATTCAAGTTTCATGTGAAAAAGATGGAAAAAAACAGAAGAAAGATGCAAAAAGCATGAAACACCTTTTAAAACCCTAAATAAATGAAACTTTATACAGTGTAGAAAGAGTACAAACTAGACATGGGTGTCACCATAATATTTTATGAAAATCCCTTTGCCAGGTTTTTCTCTCCTGAGAAGCTGAGAAGCCTCAGAGGAAAAGAAAAACAACAATTATCTGCTTCTGTGGAATGCAACAGGTTCATCTTTGATTGGTCCACATGAGTTGTTTCTACGTAATGACCAATCATGGTCCAGCTGTGTCAGACTCTCTGAAAGTCATGGGTTTTTATTATTCATTCCATTCCTTTCTAGCTTTCTGATGGATCCTTTCTCTCTATTCTTTTTAGTATAGTTTCAGTATAGCATTTTTAATATAATATAATATCATAAAATAATAAATCAGCCTTCTGAAACATGGAGTCAAGAGTCTCATCTCTTCCCTCATCCTGGGGACCAACAAACACAACAACACATGGGTCTTTCAAGAGCATGCAAAAGTATTTTTCTTCGAAATTAAACCTGTGAAAGATTGGGCATGTGACTGGATGCATAGAAATGTTGTATCCAGGAAATGCTTGTAGAGGCTGCAAGGTTTAAATATATTTTGAAAGTGAGACACTCAAATCAATGATACTTGCTCCTCACATGTTATGAATCTCAGTAGCAGTGGACAATACTTCATAATAGCAGATACAGTGGAAACCTGGCAGGATTTTAACAAAGGAAGATAAAGGTCTCTGACAGGAATATGTTTGGGCACCTTTTCATCTATGTTCAGTCTGAATGATAAGTGTTGGAGCTAAAATAGATCCTAATACCTAATTTTTAGTTAAATTCCAAAATACTGGCCAGTAAAAGTTTTAAGCATACTAATATATAAAAATGTATACTTAATTGAGCTGAAGTCCCTGGTGTCTCTGAACCAGTAGAGGCAATAAATTGTTTCACTGATTTGAGAGACTGATTTTTTTTTTTTTTTTTTCCCACCTGGAAAGATAAAATCAGGCAGGTTTGTTTTACAGGGAATTGGATTTATTTTGTCATGACAAACACCATCTGTTAAAAGTACACTTGACAGTTCACTGGGGAAAATAGAAGCTAAAACCTGTGCCATGTTTAACAAGGCCTGTAGACATCCAGGAAGATGTGTTGAGTTCCAGACATAGGATGCCTTTTCTAATCAGAGAGATAGTATTTCTCTGGATAAGCAAGAGGCAGAACCACCCTGCCCTGATATTGGTGTGAGTATGTTGACACCTTGTGAGAGTAAAGTAGTGGCTGAGAAGAAAATTTTGCAAAGGTTGTCATCCATTTGGGAAGATAATTTAATTCTGTGTTGTCACTAAGGTTTCATTCAGCATTTACTGATGTCCCAAAGTACTTAGGCATTTTGTATATACATAGATCTGTAAAAGGAGATGGCTTCACTAAAATGTGATGTGTGATGTCCTTAAAACATGGTAGTGAAGGTAGCATTCTCCACCTTGTGTAACAGTTGTTACCACAAGGTTCATGTTTAGTAAAGTTAGTAAGTTGAATAGCCATGTCAGTTGTTTTGCTTATGTTTGTGTTTTGGTGATTCAGTAGTCCAAACTGCATCTCATGTCCACTAACATAGCTACAGTTCTCTGCTAAAAGTAGTAAATATTTGACTCTTTTTTTTCCCCTGAAAAATAAAAGTAATATTAGTGAGGAGAGAATTTATTTTAAGAAACATCAGTGTAGAAGCAGGCTGCTTTTGTAGCAAGGCCAAGTTTTTCATTATAACTGCATTTCAGTGATGACTGTTTTCAAGCAACTACAAGATTAAACTTTCAGAATAAAATATATAAATACACACTTTTTCTGAAAGCCTTTATTCACACACAAAAAACTTTATCAATCTAAGTAATATTAGTGAAATTAGCAGGTTGAGCTCTGGTGTAGAGAGTTTTCAGGATGGTGAATTTCATGTGCTATACATGGACAAAGGTCCAGATGGACTGAATTTTTACTCATGTTTGGCTTTTATATTTAGAAGGAATTTTTTTTTTTTAAGTAAGACCTTATATTTTCAGTTGTGTCTTCAAAGAAACTTTTGATATTATCATAATCCTTCTTGATGTAGTGTACAGAACAAGTATGCAGGACAATGAGTAGTGTTAAAAATAAATGGATAAAGAGATGATTCTTGTATTCTTAAAGCATTCTAGTTTAAAAAATAACAAAGACATATATTAAAATATACTGTAATCAGCAGCTTCTCTGCTTCTTTACAGAAGACCTGACCTGTGCTCAGGTCAGGAACTATGGTCCATAATAGTGCATTGTCTCAGTTGTGTTTTTATTGTGCTGTAATAGAGGTTTTTAGCTCATTAAATCTTCTCTTGTAAATCTTTCAATTCCTATATAAATGAATTGTCCCTGAAGTTGCCAAAACAGACATGAAGATTTATAGGTCTTAAAATCTGATTGTCTGTGTCCTATTTGTCACCACTTGTTTTGCTGCTGTATTAAATTTGAAAGCATATTACTGTGTGGGAAAACCAGCTGCTTTTTGCATCTAAGTTCTCATCACCTTTCAGCTGTAATGCTGTCATCTGTAATCCACTCAGACTTGTGTAATTTATTTTGTGCAGCTAAAATATTCCAATTAACTTTGTTTTGTTTTGTTTTGTTTTAAATTCAGGAAGAATTCTTGGTCCTTTTCTTAGAAATTTCCCAAAAATCTTTTAAGATGGAAAATACTATCCACAAATTTCTACTAATTCTGGTTTTTTTTGTGGAGGAAACAGAAAGACTGGAGGCATATAACTGTAGTGGGTTGGCCCCAGCTGGGTGCCAGGCACCCACCAAAGCCTCTCCTTCATCCTGCTCTGCAACTGGATGGGGGAGAGAAAAATACAACCAAGAGTTCATGAGTTGAGATAAGAACTGGGAAAGATCACTCGATCACTCAGCAAATACTATCATGGGCAAAACAGACTGGGATTAGAGATATTGCATTTATACTAACAAAATCAGAGCAGGGTAGTGTGAAATAAAGTAAGACCTTAAAAAGATCTTCTCCCACCCTTTCCTCCTTCCCAGCTCTACCTGCTCCCCGAGCTGCACAGGGAGGTGGAAGTGGGGGTTATGTTCAGTTAGTTCATCACATGTTGTTTCTGCTGCTGCTCAGGGAGGAAGCAGCTCCAGCATGTTGTTCTTCCCATGGAAGATAATTCTCCATTAACTTCTCCAATGTGAATCCATCCCATGGGCAGAAGTCCTCCCCAAACTGCTGAAGTGTGGGGTGCAGTGCTGCAAGGACAGGCTGCTCCAGTGTAGGTTCTTTACAGCGTCACAATTCCCACCAGCAAACATGCTCCAGCATGGGCTCCTTTCTCCTCGGGTCTGCGGGACCCTGCATCTGCATCCCTGTGGTTCTCTGTGGGCAGCAGGGGCACAGCTGCCTCACCATGGGCTGCACCACGGGCAGCAGGGGAATCTCAGCTCCAGTGCCTGGAGCACCTCTTCCCCTTCCTTCTGCACTGACCTTGATGTCTGCAGAGCTGTTCTTTTCACATGTTCTAACCCTGCTTTTCTCTGGCTGCAATTACAACTGCAAAATCACTTTTTTTTCAGTCAGTTATGCTATAGATGTTACCACCAATTCTAATTGGCTCAGCCTTGACCATCAGCAGGTCCATTTTGGAGCTGCCAGAGACTGGCTCTGCTGGACGTGAAAGAATCTTCTTGCAACTTCTCACAGAAGCCACCCCTGGCAATGCAAACGCAACACAGTATTTATGTCAGTTCTTCCTTTTCTCAGCTGGGCACACCATACATGTATATGTGCATTATAAAAAGCACATGTGTGTTTGGGTTTTTTGAATATTCGGTCTTCTGCTTTATATCATTTGTTTATCATGAATAACTTTTAACTTCACATTTTCCTTAGTTACTATTTTAGGAATGTAGTAGGAAAAAGGGGGGCACAATGTTCTTATTTTTTGAGTCTTGAGAGTACCATAAGTCTGGACATCTATATACCATTTAATATATTATTTAATACCATCTATAGATATACCATCTATAGATCATTTAATTATCTGACAGTCTAGATGGGGAAAGAATGGAGGACAAAAAGAGTGGAACAGTATAGGATACCTTGTCTTTCTCTTTTTTATCTGAAAAAAAAAAAATAGAGATTTGATCCTCATTTGCATGAACACATATTCAGCTGGCTACAAATACATTGTTCAGTGGGGTATCTTGTATATTTCTTCAGATTAACTTTATCTTCAGTTGAGGTAGTGATTGGTCAAAAGTTGGACTCAATGGTCTTTTCCAATCTAAATGATTCTGAGATTCATAAAAATATTCCTGCTCCACAGTTCTACACTATCACAGTTGGGTTCTTACCTTTTGTTTATTTTAAATCTTATTACAGACAGGTTTTATTATGGAGATCTTATTTTCTACTTCTTAACCTTACAGTGGTGTGTTGTGAAGATTTCAGAGAGTGGTTTCATGAAATGTTTTTTCTCCTGTCTGAGGAAAACTTTGAATTCTAGTGTATTCATAAAAAGAATGAGTGACTGTTGGAAATCAATCATTTGCCACAGAAGAAAACTTTTTTTTACTCTAACAAATGAAAAAATAAATAATACACAAATAAATCAATTATGTGGGGATTCTTTTTGGTAATAATTTCCACTGGTTGAAGAAAAAATGTCAAAATATGGTTGCATTCAGGCGATGGAAGTTTATGTATGGGAAAGAGTCATCTTTGAGCTGCATGTCTAATATGTTTTTTTCTTTACTTTGTAGTGACCCAGGGTGGGGATGCAATTGCATCTGATACGTGTCCTGATCCTGGAATTCCTGAAAATGGGAAGAGGGTAGGCTCTGACTTCAGGTAGGCACATTCAATTTTCTATATGATCAAGAGGAAGGTATTTCCTGTTACATTTATACACAACCTGTGTGCTGGTTTGAAAGCAAACCAGTGAAAGTCAGATCTAAAATGTAATAGGAAAATTAAAATAAAGGCAGAAAACACTGGCTTAAACTGACAGAGTAAGGATACAACCTGACAACCTGGTCAGGGTGGTGGTAGCAGTCTGATTAAATGGTGGCTGCAGTCCTGTTGAAATGATAGATGTGATTCTGTTGAAGTGGTGATCCTGTAGAAGGGTCTGGTCTTCCTCTGAAGGTCCAGTGGTGGTTATGTAGCTCTTGTCCTCTGGGAATTCAGTAGGTAGAGCTGTTCAGGTTTTCCAAGCCTCAGATTATATCCAGGTAGGAATGGTGGTTCCTCTCCCTGGGTAGGCATCTCACAATGGGATGATGTAATCTTATCAGTCATGCAGAGAAGCTTGATGGCCCGTTAGCAGAAGATATCCCCCAGAGGGAGTTATCAGGGATGAGTCATGGAGGAGATAAAGAATACAACATAGCCTGTTTTTAACAGCTTATGAGGATGGTGATAGAATATATAATTTTGGTTACGTTTTACATTGTAACCTAAGACAGTCTGTAACTATAGATGAGTATAATTTCCCTAGTTTTAAATTTATTGACCCTTTGTCGAAATAGATTTATTGAATTGTATATCTTGAATTGTTTTTGCTTGAGTTGTTTTTTAAATCAATGCATTTTAAAAAAGAATTTTAGAGCATAATAATCTCACCTATGGAGAAAAAGCAGAAATCCATGGACAGCATAGAAGAAGAAGCAGAGAGTATTATCTGTTTTCCCACTTTGTAAAAGCTGTTAAAAATCTTGGGCAACATAGCAAACTCGGAGTCTGAGGCTGTGATGAATGCCATCTCCTGTTTTTTCTTGTTTTCACCTTTTGTTATATTAAAAAAGAAGACACTTTCAAATGGACCCCTATGGAGAAAGGAGGAAGTTTGCTCTTTCCCTGTTGAGGGAAAAAGGCAGAGACTTGAAGGTGCAGCAGAGAAAAGGATCAAAGGAAGGAGATGGGAGCTTCCAGCTCATGCAGAGATTTATAATTTGCTCAGCAGAGAATGTATAGTCAGACCTAAGAGACAGAAAAAAATCATAGGAATTGGAAGGAATTGTGGAAAGTTCTCTGCAGCCTAGGCCACAACTGACAGGAAAAATAAATTAAAAATCTATTGTCTTTCTGACTGACATACTTCTCAGATTTTTCTCTATTTATCCTCAAAGGAGTTTGAGAAATCATAAAGAACTCCAACATTAAAAGATTCAGTTAT
This sequence comes from Hypocryptadius cinnamomeus, assembly GCA_013400635.1. Lineage (NCBI taxonomy): Eukaryota > Metazoa > Chordata > Aves > Passeriformes > Zosteropidae > Hypocryptadius > Hypocryptadius cinnamomeus. Next base: position 13,417 of record VYZP01008233.1, on the reverse strand, counting down.
ATACAAAGTCATGGCTTCATAAGTGGCAGGGCAGCAGTTCAATGTGTTTTTAAAAATAATGAAGGGAAATAAGATTTCAATTAATAGGCTAGAGACACAAGTTTTCTAAATGTTTGCTGATGTCCTCTTCTAGGTGTTCTGATTCAACTGGTCAACACATACTGCAAATGAAATTGTATGATACAAAAATGCAGTATGTATAGCAGCCCCTGTCCAAAGGGCTGCTATTTTAGGAAAAGAAATGTAATTTCTATTTAAGTCTTTATTAATGTTTGATGAATTGCAGAGAGAAGCATTGGGCAGTAGAAGACTAGGTAAAAATGGGGTGCTAAAATATAACTCTTTCTCAAGAGGTTTTAAAGTTCCTCTGTGTATCCATCCAAGGAATATCTTTGTACTCCCACTGTTATTTTGGAGAGTATTTTACTTTCCTGCTTGTGCAGGCGTGCCTCAGTATCCCTCCATAAATGATATAGAAGATGCCACTTCTGAATTCCTCCAAATAAAATACGTAGTTGAAAGAATTAGGGGCAGTATCTAGGATCACTTTGTTATCAGCGGAGAGAGAAAAGCATCTCTGGAAAGAGTTAACAGTTACAGGACTAGAGGCAATGGAAATAAGGTGGGACATCATAAATTACTACTAGACTCAGGATAAAAAAAAAACCAAAACAAAACAAATCATGGGTTTTACTATGAGAATAGTAAAACATTGAAGTTTGTGAGAGAATTTGTAGAATCTCCATCCAGGAAGGCATTCAGAACTCACCCAAGCAGGTCTCTGAACCCTCTCTTCCAACTGGGCTTGCTTCAAATGGATTAGTTGTTGTGCCCTTCTAATCTACTTTATTCTGTGAATCTATAAATGTCATACAGCTTTTATGTGTTCATGATACACTGTTGGCCAAACAGACTCTCATCTAGTTGTGGTCTAAATCAGGGGCATATGAACAATTGTTAAGAAACAGCAGCAGGTTTAAGAGCGCTGATAAGCTCAGAGAGGGTAAGGAAGAAAATTACTTCTTTTCACCTCTAGGGGGTAGTCTGTAAATTGAAAGAGAAAGCAAATGAAAATAGTTTTGGTGAAATGGGTTCGAAGATCTGAAGTGTGTGAACCCAAACATGGAAGAGCTCAACAACAAATTTCCCAGCAATGCATAAAAATACCAAGAGGGAAAAACCAAAAAAGCCTTAAAGCTCAAAGTACATTTTCAGATATCCAAGGGAATCCGATGTCAAAGAATCTTGTGAACCTCAGATAACTATGTTTTGAACACAGACTTTTAGGAATGAATGTGGGTTAAAGGTATCTTAAATGCCTGGAGCTTACTTATGAGTAATGCTTGTGCTTACTAAATTTACAGAGGAAGGCTATTTCCCTACATCCTTCATCTCATCCAGCCTCTTATAATATTTTCATTTCACCGAGTGTATCATACTGTTCATGAGGATAAACAAATGTATAAAGTGTTTAAAAAGCAACATCATATAACATAAATAAAACATGTTGTATACTTTGATCACATTAATTGTGTGCATGTTGTGGGCCTCCAGTTCTGAATATTATTTGAGAGAAATGATAACAGTTTGTTTTCCACCTAAACATTACTTACTATCCGAAAAATATATTATGCAACAGCAAATGTTTTTCATGTAAAGTTTGTTAATATCTATTTAAAACATATCTATCTTAAAGTTAACTGTCTAAATCCAGATGGACATTTAAATAGAAATTTTGGCTGGAATTTGGTTTCTGTTTCTCTGAAATGACAAATTAAGCTCTTCCACAGGAGAAGGGGAAATAATATTTCCTGCAGCTTGCATTTCTCCAATGTAATAAAAGTATTCTGAAGAGTAAAGAAAGGCAATGTTTTGTGTTTTTTTTTTCTTTTCTAAGAGGCAAGTATAAACACCAGAAGGAGCTATTGTTCTTGTCAGGAGAATGACAACTGTGAATATTAATCTGAACTAAAACACATGAAAATGCACATTATTCAAAATCTTTTCCAGTCTACTGAAAGACATGTTATAAGTGGGATTGATGGAAAGGCAGAGGGTTTATTTTCCAGACAGCCTGAGACCCAAATGATTCAGTGATGACAAGTTCTTTGAAAAGGGGTTCATCGTTTTCAGCATAATAACGGCATTCATTCTAATATAATAAAGCAAACAAAAAGGTATTGAAATCTTAACCTTTTCTTTCTGTCCTCCTGCCATGCTTCTACTGTGTTCATTTCAGCAAGTAGGGAGATGATTTTCAATTATTTTAAAACAACCCAATGGATATTTAGATTCATTTTGGGGGAGAAATAGCAAGCCAGACTTGGCTAGAGTAATGAGAACATAATCAATACAATTTTGAGGTCAATATCACATTTTATATTTATGTGAGATTGCAAACCAGTAGATTGTTTAAATGAAATCTGAAATGTATCTAAATAATACTGTTTCTGCTCTGCTTAAATATCATATGGTATGAGTGGTAATGTGAAAATGCAGTCATTTCCCACAATTTCACCAACACTTGTAAAACAAATGGCTTTTAAATTTTCAAAACAGATTTTGAAAATTGAATTAACTTTTAATATTGGTATTTTCTTTTATAAAAATAGCTTCTTCCAGTCAAATTCTGGCCTTCTTTGGAAACCCAGATTATGTTTGGATGGAGTTCAAATTTAAAATAGAAAAAGAAAAATGAGGAAACTGATTTCTTCCCTGTGTTTGACGTTTACAGAGAGAAGTAACAAAGCAAAACACAAGACTTCTGGTGCACACAGATTTGCTCAGTGACTAGGGAGGTAGAGATGTGGAAAAAAAAAAACCAAAAAACCCAACAAAAAACCCAATAAAACTCCCCAAATTAAATTAAAACCTTCCATTGTTAATTAGTAGATATTAAATGAACTAGGATTTTTCTTTGAAATCACGTATCAAACAAGTTATAAGACATCTTCACAAGGATATCCCCTTTCTAAATGGAAAACTGTCAAGCTTAATCAATGGAAAGACTCAGCAATTTGGATGTATGAATAGTTTTATTGTAGACTGTGATCCAGATGCATCCCCTCTTCTAAGAGGCTTATTTAGATCCATAAGAAGCTTTGGAATACTTTGTGCCTTGCTCTTTAATGTGACATTTTTGCTATGTATCTTCTTTGTTTATATTATGTTGTATTCAGCATATTTATTTTGTGTCCCTCAGTTTGTGTTCAGACATTTCAGAAGATTATATCCACTGTGTAAAATATATGAAGTTCACATTAATTGCCCTTAGATCCTTAGATACAATCTATTTCCAGAACTTTAGGAAAAAATACTCCAACCCCCTGAAATACATACTTTGTAGAATAATATTGAAACAAATTGAATCATCATGAGTGTATAGCTTAAATTAGTGTGTAATGTTTTATGTATACATTAATAAAAACTTTAAAAGTATTTCTGCAATGGTCAAAACCCAATCTAAACATCAAATCCTTACCTTACTTCATTAGACATAAAAATATTTGTATCCCTCCTGTTCATTTACCTCCATCCTCTTTTTTCTTTCTGGGAGGGATATTCAGGTATTTTAAATTATAAATTGCTGTTGGAGACAGCCAATAATTATACATTTAATTTCACTCTATATTTTTGTATGTGCACAGGTTTGTAGTTCTCCTTATGTGCCATGATAGTAGAAAACTTAAGGGAAATGTTGGTTTTCATGTTGCTTCATGCTTCAGTTACACTTGTAGGATGGTCTTCATCCAACATGATTTTTAAATCCTTTACTTCTCAATTTCCATTTACTACTGCTAGGTAACCACTTGGGTTTCTTCCCAAGAAAAAGAAATACAGAAACCCTAATTCTAGTAAATAAGAGAAAATTCCATTTAAAAATACATGCTTATGGCATTAAAATGTCAGATTAATGAGTAAAATTTTCTTTACAAATAAAATAAACTAAATTTTATTAATTTGAGGTATATTTTTAGAAAAATGCTTGGTCTCTTTTTCTGAGAGCGTTAAGAATGTTCTGAAGATTATGACAAGTATAAAATAAAGACAATTTTAGAAACTTACCTTACTCTTCAAGAATTTTATGCATTTTATGGAAGAAAAAGGCCAATATTTTCCCTGCATTTCTGAATTTTCTTATTTAACAGCTCAAGAACAAAGTGATAGGAAAAGCAGTTTTTAAAGCTTTTCTAGATTTGAATCATCATACTAAAATTTTAAAATTAGAAAAAAAAAAATCCTATTAAAATTTCCTGAAAGAATTAAAAGTATAGAAGCACATAATTATATCAATAAGCAATATAATTAGTGTTTGTGAGATTCTCTGTGAAACTAAGAAAATGCATGTCCATGAAGGGTGGGAATGAGCTTGTGATAGTGAATGGCATTATATGCAGTTTTTCACAGCACAGTTTTAAGCATTGAGCCTCCTGAGTGCCATATAGCAATCCCCTGGTTTTAAAGACTCAATAACTTACAGAGACTAAACTGAGAGATCTGCTTTGTTGAGTTCACTTCGTTCATGACATGAATAAATAAATAAATAATAATAAATACAGATTTAATATAATAAATACAGATTTAACAGTGCAAGAAAACAAACAGCAGAACCAGTTAATTATGATGGGGAACAAACAATGTCACAAATAATAAATGGAACCAGATATATAAATACTGTTTAAGAAAACTGTCTGTGATATAGACCATAAGTGTATACAGTTTTTGAAAATCTACATAACGATTGGGCAGCATAAGTAATTCCAAAGGGATACATTTCAGTGTTACAAGTGTAATAGTCAAATTTCAGTCCTAAACAATTTATCATTGAATGTCATGTTTTAGAGGAAATTTCGACAGGGTCAGGAATATTTAATGGATTCCTGCAATTGATTGAAATTAATATTCCCTGGTTATATGTGTTGACAAATTTCCATATCTAATTACTTATTCTCTCATTTGAGTGAATACAGCAGTGTTGAACTTATCCATTAAGTAAGTTCTGTTGCCTGAAATAATTGTGTTTATATATATTTTTTAGATAAAATATATATCCGTATATTCATTGAACTCATACTGTAAAAGAACAAACTTAGTGTCACAATTGTTTTGTATTCCTTAAAAGGTGGGCAAACTGAACAATAGACCTTTTCCCTAGAGTATAAGTTGGTTTTTTTTATGAATACAATATTGATAGAGTAGAATTTTGCACCTGAATTTTTTTGTTTGGACCTGGAAATATTATCACTTGGCAATATTTATATTTATTTGAGAATGTTGATATTAAAATATATTTAATTCCTTCCTTTTTTCTCCCCTTTTTCTCCTAGGGTGGGTGCCAGTGTACAGTTTTCCTGTGAAGACAATTACGTACTGCAAGGTTCTAAGAGCATCACTTGTCAGAGAGTGACAGATACACTGGCTGCCTGGAGTGACCACAGGCCAATTTGCAGAGGTAACTGCTAATCTTTGGAATTTTTTCGTGAAGTTTGGAAGGGTAACTTATAGTTTTAGCTGCAATGAAGTTCAAAACTAAGCAAACTAAACCAGGAAAAAATATCTCATGTATATGTGTAGATATGATTATAAATATACGAAGATTTTTATATAGCTTGAAGCATTCAATAAAATGTGTAGAAAGAGTATCAATTTAGGGAGCAAATTTCATTTAAATAGTTTTAATTTCAGTTAGTCTTCCTTTTGTCATGATAAACTTACTTTAGGTAGAACTAATTAGTTAGGTTTATGTTATTTTTTTCTAAATTAATTCCCAAATATGAGATTCTCACTATCATGCTATATTTTTATCAGTCCCAGATATTTACCTTGTCCTGATTTTTCAGTAAATTCCTTTCTGTTCATCTATTTTGCTCAACTTTCCTTAAAACCTGACCTTCTAACTTATTTCTAAATGTTTTTGCGTCTAGACGCCCCTGGTTTACATTCCTGCCCACCCCACTTTTAAGGACGAACAGGGGAAGTGGCTTTTTGTTACTTTGTATGTTTTTCCATTGCAATCTACTGTCCGTAAAAAAAACACACAGAAAAATACATAAATGCTGCCAAAGTACATTGGATCTGAGGTGTACAGGAAAAAATAAAGAATGGATCTCTATGTGCAGAACCTTTTATCTCAGTAGAAAAATGATTTGGGATTGCACATTTCAATTGTGATGCCAGTGATAGCCTTGACCCTTGAAATGTGCTTCCCTTATATTCTCCTAGAACCAGTCAACCTAGCCAGGATAAACTGGGCAAACCACCACCATTAATTGGAAAAGAAAAAAGAAGTCATACAAACTGTTAGAGATACTTTTATTGTCATTTTGAGGTAGATCAAAGTGATACTTCTTGTACACACAAAATCTTACACCAGAATGCCAGCTACCAGGGCAGCAAATGATACTGGTTTAAGAAACACTGGAGGATTTGTAACACCTGAACTGAAACATTTTTTTTGTTCAAGAATGCGCTAAAACAGTCTCAGTTATATAAAACTCATATACTTCTCTAAAAAGTTTTCATTACCTAGTTATTTTGTAATTCCATTTTTTTTTCTCCTGCTGCCAGATTTGATTTATTCAACTTGTATAAACATGTGCATGCTTCACTTCTCAATGGTGTATAATTTCTGGTCAGTATTTTGGCATGCATATTTGTGGATTGTGAGGACTGAAAGAGGCAGGTTTTATTTGCAGTCTGTATTATTCTCAATTCCTTTACTGGCCTCCAAGACGCCAGTATTCATAGTGCTCATATAAGCACCAATTAAAAATAATAAAATACGCAGTACAAAGAAGTGCTTATCACATTTTCTAAATTATCATCAGCTTAAAGTGGAAAAGCTGATAAACTGCATATGACTACTGTGAGCTTAATGACTTCAAGAGGACAAGTCCTACTGAAGAAGCTGATGCTTGCATTTACTCCAGGATGGTGATTAACAAAGCTCAAAACTTAGGAATAGGATGGAAAGTCACAGGAACCATCTTGCTCTTGGCTAGTTCCTGATATTACTTTAAAGGGCACAACAGTGGCTGGGGTCCCAGGGTCCCCAGCACCACTGGGGTGCAGCTGCTGTCCCACCCCACCAGCACGCCTGGGTCACAGGCAGGGAGTGGTGGGAGGCTCCAGACACTGCCCTTAGAAACTGCTTGGTGCTAATGTAAACACTCCCAGTTTCCTTGAATTCCTCACAAAAACCTTATAGTGATCCATTCCTGTTCTCTGTAGGCAGAATACAAGGCTATCTAACATTTTTATGCAATCTTTTGCAATAACTCCATTTCATAAACAGACCTCTGGGCTCAATTTCAATTGTGCCTCTTGCTTGACTTTACCCCTTTCCCCTCCTCATCCTTTTAGCCTTATCGTAGAAGTTTGAGTAGCAGAAAGGTAAAAGAGTAACAGCTTGAATCAAAAATCTCTCTTCAAAGGAGATGTTTCTTAGCCTTTCTTCTTTGTGGACAGCTACAGGAGGGACCACCTGATGTTTTTATTGCTACAAAGTTGCACCTCTGGATTAGTGTCTGCTGTAGCAGACCTTAGGCAGGAGGAATTGAAAATAAAGTAATAGATTGTGTGATAGTTATGGTCCTGGAGGTATAGTGTTTCTAGCAGTTACTAGAAAGAAAATGCCCTGTATTTCAGATCCCATTAATTTGTCCTTGTTATTCCTTCAATTAAAAGAATATTATTGCTTGATACAGCAGCAATGTGCCAAGATTTCTGTATTGTTAGCAGGCAGCATAGTGTGGCATCCTTAAATGTGATTAGTTTTTTGTGACACTTAGGGACATGGTTTAGTGATGGACTGGATAGTGGTAGGTTAAGCCTTATATTCGGTGAACCTAGACCTCTTTCCTAACCTAAGTGATGCTGTGACTTTCTTTTTCCATGTTAAGTACAGACACCCTTTTAATAACTGTTAAATGATGCTTTTGTAGAATTTCCTATGTAGATGAGGGGTTTCTTTATGCTTCTACTGGGATTGTAACAGAAGATTCTGTGTGAGGTGTCAGGGACTTAAATTGGTGGGTGGCTATTAAGACAGTTTTGGTCATGAACATGGGATCTTGGAATGATTAGGGTTGGAAAGTGTAGTGGTTTTGATTTGTTAATTTGAGATTTTACTAATTTTAAGATTTTTTAAAATTAATGTGTTGATGAGTGCGGCAGGTTTGGTGTTGGCTAATTATTAGTGTACTTACTTTTTATTGTGAGATAGGATCAGGAGAAAGGTAAAGTAGGTTGAAAATTTTAAAATTGTATAAAGAAAATTTTATTAATAGTAACTAAAAGAAAAAAAGTAGCAAGAATTAAAACAAACCATGACAGAAGGGAACTTAAAGATCATCTAGTTCCAGTCTCCCTACATACATAGACAGACATTTTCACAGAAAATGGACTCCAAGTTGATTAATCTTGTCATAGAATTATAATGAGTTCTCAAAGACTAGTCTCTTAACATTGTAACAAAGGACCAAGTGCTGGTAGTATATTGTGATGGAGGGACAGAAAATGTGATAATTATTTTCATCTAGTACCTTTTTTCCTATTTGTACCAATAGGAAATTTGTACCAATAGAAGTGGTACTTCTATTCATGGAGAAGATCAGGCTTCCTCCCAGCAGTTCATGAAGTAAACAAACACCCATATTTCATGCTTTAGAATGCAGGCAGCCACAGACAGAGATGAAAACTAAAATTTTCTAAAGTACCAGAAATAAGTTGTGTGTTTTATTCCAATATTCAGAAAAAGAATGACCAAGTTTTTAAATAATCTAGTCATTCTTCTTGCCTGTACCAAAACTTAAGAAACTGAAGGGACTAATTTACATCAGAAGGTAGTGGAATATATATGGACAGATTCTGAGATTCTGAGATTTGTATCTAAGAAATTCTGCAAAATTTGTACTTAGAAATTTTATCTAGACTCTCTGTTTAGCATGCTGACAAAGTACTGTAATACCATAAAAATGACAATGACATTGTCATATTTGAAATATTCTGAGTTCTGTAAATCTGTGTCACTGAAAATTATCTGTCTAAATACTTTTAAATGCTTCTAGTTTCTTAAATATTTTGAGAGATTTGAATATTCTTACAAAGTCTATCCTTAATGCTCTTTAGAAGATAACTGAATATGTTAAGTAATATATTTTTTAAATGCTGACTATCTGGGTTTGCTGAATGAGGCAGAGAGATTGTGATGGTTTCAGAACTCAATCTGCTTTACCAAAGTCAGACTACATACTGCCTTGAACCATTTTATACTTTTTTCTTTCTAATTATATTTCCTATGGTGCAAAGAGCTAAGACACCACAGAAGGTCATATTTAGGTTAAGGACATACAGTTACATAAATATTGTGTTACATGTGTTTCTTTTTTCAAGTCATGGGGAGATCATGAAGGAGAGCACATACTGGCCCTTCTTACATTCATGGGTAGAAGGCTCCCTCCGTCCATTTGGAAAGTGTAAATCTCTCTCCAAACAGAACAATGATATGATAACTTTGAATATTTAATCTACATAAAGTAAGAATAAAGTATTGTAAATATTGCGCTGATTGAATTGAAAAGTGCTCATTTCTTCCTCTGTAGGTAAATTTTCAGGGTTTTTTTTGTCTGGCTGAAATATCTTTAAGGGCAGATTGTTATGGAATATATCAGCATAGTAATACTTTAGTGGCAAGTTGTTGCTAGTGCTGTGGCAATTTTATCATATTTATTTTAAACAGAGAATCCAGTCTAAAGCAATCTGGTTTGTTGGTTATCATTTTAGCTAGAACATGTGGTTCTAATTTACGTGGACCAAGTGGCATTATCACATCACCAAATTATCCCGTTCAATATGAAGACAACGCACACTGCGTGTGGGTCATTACAACAACTGATCCAGAAAAGGTATGCTTTTTCTCTTGTCTCAAGTGAAATGGTAGAGTTTTGGACTTATCTTAAAAATATTTTATGTATATTTGCAGAAATGCATGAACACATGCAAGTCTGTATGTTCATTTAAACGCAAAAAAGGAACAGAGTAGAGTTGTTATGAAAATACACTGGGAACTAGAGGGGAGAAAATAGCATGTATGAAAATGTCCACTCAGAGTAATAGGTCTAACTTAAAATTTTCAAGTTTTAAATACATTTTTTAATGAAGTACAGAAAATCATAATCAAAATTCCATATTGCTAAATGAGTTAATAGTGAATTTTTCATGTTGCACCTTGATACTTAATCACTGTTGAATGTTAACATAAGATTTATTGGCATAAAATCTGGACATTACACGTAAGTATTTTGACAGCTGTTGTTAGTTATTTTAATACCTACATAATTTCTTTTCAATACACTGTTTTCCAGTAATGATTCTTAATATATGACTATGAATTAGTCATCTAACTAAGGAAAAGATAGTGGTCATAACAGAATATTTTTACTGTTTTTCTGCAAAATCAGTAAAGGATGGAGATGCCCTACCTGTAGGGAAAAAAAAAAAAAAGAAGAGAGAAGTTAAAGTACTTTACTTATATTGTACTTCTGAGTAATGAAATGCTGAATAAATGAATTGCTATATGGCAGGGAATGTATGATCTATATGTACTTTCATAATTGCAAGACATATATTTCCTGTGCAGATTTTTGGAAGACTGTGTTCTTGAATTTTTTTAAGTAGTTGAGGAAAAAAATGTTTATCTTAGCATAAATAAGTGAAAATGTTTAGCTGCAGAAAAGATAAATTTGCTGCATACTGTCATAGCATATTTTTGAGATGCAAATACTGTTTCTTCGTAAAGTTAATTAAGTTAACTTTTTTTCTTAAAGAGGATTCAGTTTGGCTCAGTAAAGATATGTATTCAGGAAAAATTGGCAAAAGTACAAAACTACTATATTGAGAAAGATTTTACTGTAGTGGGACTTCTCGCAGAACAGAAAAAGGTGTTTTCAGTTCCAAACCGAACTGTTATGTTTTATTTAGTATAGCCATTAGATGTGAATATTTCTCCTAGAAGGCCTTTGACTTTAAAATCATTGCATTTTATAAAAATTATTAAATTACTTTGCATTTTTAAATATAGAAAAGCATTTAAATTATGGAAAATGTATGAAAATTTAATCTACTCAAATTTATATTCAGTAGTGTGTTGTCTTGTCAATTTTGCAAAAAATAGTATGTTTTTGTAAGAGAAAAATTAAATGTGCATTAATTAAAAAAAAAGCTAAAGTTCCTGCTAATAGAGGAGCATATCGGCATCTTCATGCTTTCTTTATTCAGTTAATTTTAATTTTAAGTAGAAAAATTGGTACTGACTATGGTGTTAAACTGTCTAATGTATGTTTTCTATGGAGACTCAGACTTATGAAAAATAGTAAACCCCCATTTACTACAATAATGCACAAGTTCTCTTCATTCTATACAGTGTATCTTTCTCCCTGAATTTCGAATTTTGGTAGTGCAGAACTTAATAAGATTGTTGTGGATTAATTTGGACTTGAAAAAACACTACTCTTAAGTAGTGTTCTTTGGGCAGGTTGGTAGTTCATCAGACACAAGAATCAACAGGAGGAATTGCACACCCAGACAGATAAATTATGTTATGTTCAAATTTAAGAGGTCTGAGTAAACACTTGGACTTTTCACCCAGAAAAAAAATTAGCACTTTTTATATCCAGCTGTGTGGAAGGTAAAGACATGCTAGCAGACACTGATAATCACAGCATGAGAAAAAGAGTCGTAACTTTTAAGTCTTTCATTTTTGACAGAATGGGGAATATTGAATGGGTTGCCTTTTTATTGAACTTGGATTTGTCTAGCAGTGCAACCAAGGAAGAATTTTCTTAATTTGATGTCTCTTGGAAAGTCTGTAGTTGCTTTACGACCATGATGACTGTAAATGTGAAGTATTAAAATCAGAGTTATTTAAGGCTTACAGTATCATTTGGTTGCTTTCACATAAAGTCTGCATCATCTTTATCAGTATTGGGATTTCTATCCCCAAATAACTGCATTGGGAGTTAATACACACCCTTTCAGTTAATAAAAGATGTGAAAGAAAATCATTTTACTTTACAGATTATCTGATTGAATGGAGCACTACTTCTTTTTTAATAAAAAATATTACTAGCTTTTTGAAATCTATGAACTTAAAAAAAATCAATTAGCAAAATAATTTTCAAGTTTCCAAAACAATGAAATTATTTTAAGATATGCTGAAAGTTTTGCAGATTTTTCACCATTGACTTTTCTTGGGGAATGACAGAACTCTTGAAAATTGAACTGTGTATTGAAGGTCTGATTTTAATATTACTTTGAGGAATCTACTCTTTTGACTTGCAGATTTGAAAATATTTATCAGAATGCTTAGGGTCCTGTTGATTTTCTTTTCTGAGGAAGCAGACAGCCCATGATATATTGTTACTCTGTATTTTAAATTATTTTTTAATTACTCTAAAAGTGAATTTGTGCCTTTTATTAGGTTAGTTTGCAAGTAGAATTTTACAAGATAAGACAGTGTTTTCTTTTAAATTGCATTCAATGCATTTTGAAGAGGATAATGCAGTTAAAGAGATTTCTTAGGTTTCCTTCCAGAAAAAAAAAATCCCCCAAAAAACTGCAAACAAAACAAAAACCAAACAAACAAGAAAATCCCAACAAAACAAACAAACAACACCCAAAAAATCCACCCCAAACCCATGAAAGCATAATAATTCTTTTTTTAAATGGAAACATTTTCCAAATTTTGCATTCCAGTGCTGGCATGGGGGCATATTTTTAGTGCAAACTCAAAATGAAAACAAATTTCAACATCCTATACAGACAGTAGCGTTGTTTCAGGTCTTAGCCAACTATATCAAGATCATTTTAAGTTAAATGTTTTTCTAATATTTGTTTGCCTTTTTCTGAGCAAAACAGAAATCTAAATTTGAGTCTTCTCCTGTTCAAAGGTATTCCTGCTTATTTCTGCCTTAACTATTTATTTGTTTCCTCTGGATCCCACTATTGCAGCTTTTGATCAGCATCCTACTGAGTCATATATTAGATTTTTAGTACTTGCAAATACAACTTTATGGTGCTCTTCTGA